>ML108044.1:0-16664 GCA_003697995.1 Taxidea taxus jeffersonii
AAGCATGCAGAGAAACCCCTGTGGTTTCTTTCAGCTGCTGAAACTGGAGCACAGTGACCTTACCCTCAACTCAAAGTATTAGAATAATTATTTTGGTCTTGTTTCTAAAAAGAACAAATTTTTGTGTAACCAGGGTTTTTCTGGGAGTAAAGAATACGTTGGCCATTTTTTAGTGGACTGTGTACAGAAGATGGCACCTAATCAGTATTCTGAAGAGGAATAATGGATTCGGTGGTGTTTAGAACTTGCTCCTGGTGCATCATATCACATAATGTATGCTTTTGGAATGGACAGACATTTGCATTGTCAGCAGACCAAAGCCATGCCCATTTTCATTCCTTAGGTATGATGTGGAACTCTTCCAGCGTATAGAACACTTAATTGGGAAAAAACTGCCTGTCTTTCCAACACAGGATGATGAGGTTATGATGCTGACAGAACGTGTGACCGAAGCCCAGAGATTTGCCCGCATGGTATGCAACTTATTTTCTAACCAACTTAAATGCTGACACTGTGAGCTATGTGCTAGGTGCTGTTGTATGAATCCTCAAAACCACAGGAACTCAGTATTATTTTATTCCAAGTTTAAGATGAGCATACTAAAATACAGAGACGATAGGTAATTTGAATCGGGGTTTGGACTCAGTCTGACCACAGCGACCACATGCTTAGCCTCTCTTTGTGTTTCACATGTGGCGAGAAAACCTTTGGATATGCGGTCAGAAGACCCAGCTGTGAATTGGACATTGTGGGTTTGGTTAGTGCATCTAACCTTTCAGAATCAGTTCCTTGCCCAAAAAATTGGCAATGATAATTATCTTGATACTGTACAAGGGGTTTTTTGGTGCCAGATAAGCTAACGTGAACCGCATGGTAACTAATACTAAGTAGCAGCAATAATGGTGGGCATGGATGGGAAGATTCTAAAGGAGACTTTAGACTAGCAAGTGCTGTCTGTTTCCTAGAGTTGTAGTTTGAGGGATGAGGCAGCTGTGCCCCTGGGGTACTTTCTGAGTAGCCAATGTGTGGACTTGTTTTTGTTTTTCTGCTTGCATGGAATTCTTTGGTATTTTGGCTTATAACAGTGTTATATGTACTTTGAAAAAAATTTCAGAAAATACAGAAAAGATTAAAATAGCAAATTGAAACATATAAGCTACCCTGCATAGAGAACATTTGGCTATGTTTCCTTTTTTAGCCATACTTAGATTTTTATCTGATTGTATATGATTAACATTTTTCTATTTTAACAAATAGAGAGCCATGGGATCACTTCTTCATGGCTAGAGAGAATTCCATTATGAATATATAACATGACTTATATTGGTGCATGTATGTTTATGCTTTTTCACATGTTTTGTATTTTAAGTGGTACCATGTTGGACATCCTAATATGTATAGCTTTGCATACTTGTTTCTTTTGAATAAGTTCCTAGAAGTAGAATTAATTGTTAGGATGAATTAATTGTTGGACATTCATAGAGAATTCCAGATTTCCTGCCCCTCCCCCCTGAAAAGCTATAGCAATTTAAACTGTCAGAGACAAAGTATGTGGATGTTCCCACACCTTGACCAATATGAGGTACTACCTCTTAAATCTTTGCTGGCCTACCATGTGAAAATAATAGCTTATTGTTTTAATTTTCATGTGAACATTTTTGTGTATTAGGATTTTGGTCTTACCCTTTGTGGGGGATGCGAGGTGTTAGGAGTTACTTAGTGTTTGATTTTAGGGAGAGGAGACAAGATGTGTTTTCTCAGGGGACGCCTGGGTGGCTCAGTTGGTTAAGCTGCTGCCTTCGACTCAGGTCATGATCCCAGCGTTCTGGGATCGAGTCCCACATCGGGCTCCTTGCTCAGCGGGGAGCCTGCTCCTCCCTCTACCTCTGCCTGCCATTCTGTCTGCCTGTGCTTGCTCCTGCTCTCTCTCTGACAAAAAAAAAAAAAAAAAGATATGTTTTCTCAGTAACAGTAACTTTCACTCCCATCCTTTCTCTTTTGCAGGAGTTAAGGGAGCATGGAGAGAAGAAGAAACGCACGCGAGAGGATGCTGGGGACAATGATGACACAGAAGGTGCTATGGGTGTCAGGAAAAAGGTGGCTGGAGGAAAAATGAAGAAACGGAAAGGCCGTTAATTCTTCTATAAAGACTCAATTTCAGCCTTCTGTTCCGTAAAAGGGGATTGTAGAAGAGAATAAAACCTCCTTGGGCAGAGTTCCTCAGATCGGAATCTGTCAGAATGATGTCCAGAACCTCTTCTAACTCAGTACTTGTTCCCCTTCTATAGAGCTCCATGACTGCAGACTGGCTTTTCCAGTGCTGAGGTCAGCTTTGGGTCCTTGGTCACGACCTGAGTAGGCTGTGCTCTTCTGTCGCTTCACACAGACCTTTTGCTTTTTCAGCTACAGGTCAAGGACTAGGTTGATGAAGTGCTGGACCTGTTGTTATAAAGGGAAGACGCTCCTACGTCTGTAAAATGGTGATCCTTTAGCAGTCTCAGCTTGTGTTTCATTAAACCTAATGTGGAATAATAAATTTAAATATTATTTTTAAAAGATTCAGTACTCCTTGAAGTCGTCCTGTATAGGTTGAGGGACTTTAGAGATTTAAGTAAGCTCTTACAAATAAGTAAGAAACTGGCAGTGGCAGTTATGTGGTAGATTCATTGCTCATCCTTAATTAAGATAAACATTTATGATTAAGAAAAAATCCACAAACGAACATGATGGATGGCTTTGAAAAGAAAGTCCTGGTTTTGTTTTTCTTGGTGATGGACCAAAGTTCATAAGTAAGACAGCAGAGTCTGTTAGATCACTGAACAGATTCATTTCCCTGGCTTCTTGGATTAAACACTTGGATAGGAAGACTGGTTTCTTATATAATAGGCTCTTATTCCCAGGTACCTAGAATAAAATCAAGACGCATCAGAAATACAGGGTAATTCCAAGACCCAGTTTCACCCCCTTGTCATCAAGGCTCACTGGCTAATACCCTTTCTTTTGTCTCCATCTACTGGGTGATGAAACTCAGGAGAAGTAAAGCTGGACCATCAGCTCCTGGAGAGAAAATAGACTGTGGCTCTGTAGGGACTGGATGGGACAGGGGAGAGTTGATGGAATTTAGAAACAACTGTGGGCTTCATGGTTGTGAACAGTGTTTTGCTCTTTTAACTCAGAAGATGCCTAATCATTTTTGTCAAATGTAACAATCTTATTAGAAGAGGATATGTTTGGAGTGGCGGAACCAGGGTGAAGAGTTTCCAGTGATTTGATTGAGAATGAGTTTTAGCAGAAGAGAAACTTTCCATATGTATCTTAGTGAAAAGTACAAGTTCCAATGATTGTGTTTCTTAGAGTCACGAGAAGTGAAAAGTAGATGTCAGTAAAACTCTCTGTGGTAGTCAGGTGTGGACTGTTGATTGCAGGAAGATCTTTATAAACACAGGGGGTGGGGTACATTCTGCCAGGAATGCATCCAAGAGGAATGCCTGTGGATAAGAAGGCATTTATAATTACTTGAAATGCAAACACATGGCTATTTTGTTGTTTATTTACTTCACATTTCATTGCTCCTCTTACAGTGCATTTGAGCAGAGGTTAAGTTAGGGAAGTTAGGAGTCAATTAGAAAGAAGGAAAGGAGAAAAAGAATAGAAGAAAAGGTGAGTGGGTCCATACTTGTGACTGAGTTGTGTGTACCACTAGAGGCTGATTCTTCCTGAATGTATTTTCCTGATGGGACTCTCCAGGGGGGGCTTAGTATAATAACAACTCTCTCTCTCTCTGTGAGCCTTTGTGTAAAAGTAAATGGATGGTTGCCGTTTCAGTTCATTGGGAGACTTCAGAAGCAAGCTGGCATTGAATTGGGGGATGGGGTGTGGGTAAGGAAGA
The DNA here is from genome assembly GCA_003697995.1 of Taxidea taxus jeffersonii. Lineage (NCBI taxonomy): Eukaryota > Metazoa > Chordata > Mammalia > Carnivora > Mustelidae > Taxidea > Taxidea taxus. The sequence continues at coordinate 3,890 of ML108044.1, forward strand.
GAGATTGGAATTATCCTGAAGGAGTCTGAAATTTCTATGTAGATAGGGGTCTCTCATGTAGGATCTGTAGATGCCTGAAGTGTATGCATATTTCTGGGGAGACCAAAAGGGTTAAAAACTACTGCTCTAAAGCTTAGCTGTTATGCTTTGTTAGGATGGGATGATAGGACATTCAGCAAAGAAATGTGAATGATTTGTCTTTAGGCATATTAGGAGATCCAGACCATAAGCCGGGGTCCCACACAAGGTGAGTTAAGATGTTACTGCAAAGAACAGGAGGCACAGAAATAAATAAATGTGATCTGTTAGTGAATAAGGACAGAGCTGTGGGTTTGTACCATTAATAGGATCTGTTCTTGTACCCATATCCTCTGAGGCAGGGTTACGAGGTCTTGCTGCTAAAACCCTAATCAAGGTGTGTGTTAGTTTCCTAGGGCTGCCATAACGAGGTACTACACACTGGGTGGCTTAAAACAAATTTATTGGCTCATGGTTCTGGAAGCTAGAAGTCTGAGATGAAGATGTCATTTCAGATGCCTTGTGCCATCTGAAACCTCTAGAGAAGACTCCTTCCTTGCCTCTTCCCAACTTCTGGTCGTTGCCAGCCATCCTTGATGTTCCTTGGCTTGTGGCTGCATAACTAATCTCTGCCTTCGTCTTTATATAACCTTTCTCATGTGTCCATGTCTTCACGTAGCCTTCCTCTGAGGATACCAGCCATTGAGCTCAGGGTGCATCCTAATCCAGTATGACCTCATCTTAACTAATTGTATCTGTGAAGACCCTATTTCCAAAAAGGTCATATTCTAGAGTTCCAGGTAGACGTGAAATTTGGAGGGAGATTATTCAATCCAGTATGGACCCATCTTTCTGGACTGCTACGTTGTTTGGGGTTTAAGACTATATGGTGGAATAGAAGTGGTAGTGTTAATGACAAAGAAAGTGGAGAAAAGACAGAAGGTAGGTCTTCAGAAATGGTTAAGGTGGTGGAAGCATAGAAGTTTAAAATGAGGGGCACCTGGCTGGCTCAGCTGGTAGAGTACATGACTCCTGATCTGGGGGTTGTAAGTTCAAACCCCATGTTGGGTGTAGAGATTACTTAAAAATAAAATCTTACAAAAAAACAAATTTAAGATGATACTCTCTTAAATATAAATTATCTTTGCAGTCAAGGTACCAAAGGTTCTGATTTCAGGAGTAGGGAGGGTGTTTCTGGCCTTTCTTCTGTTTCCTTCTTGGTGTAATTCCTTAGTTCTGCTTTCCTAATTTAAGAAATAGAGCTTCGGGGGCACCTGGGTGGCTCAGTTGGTCAAGTGTCTGACTCTTGATTTTGGCTCAGGTCATGATCTCATGAGTTCTTATGAGCTTGAGCCCTGTGTTGGGCTCCGTGCTGGGTTGTGGAGCCTGCTTAAGAGTCTCTCTCTCCCCCTCTGCACTCCCAATAACCCCCCCGCCCCCAATCTCTCTCATTGTCTCTCTCTCTCTCAAAAAAAGAAACAGTTTCAAATTAACCAACCACCCTCACCCCCTCCCCCAGTTGCAAACAATTCCTACACCTAACTTGTATGACTTCATACAAGTAGCTTACAATAGTCATGTAATGCTGGCCCAGAGAAGATTTCCCTCTTATTTCCCATCTGAATCATGAAGCCACTTTATATGGTATTCGTTGTATCATGGCTTCATGATACTAGCTAGCCTCTTTTTATTTTCTCTGTCCAGAGCTGAAGTGAGATGAGGAAAATATCTCTGCTTTTTGAAGGGGTCCAAGGATCCCGGTGATAGGGTTTTAGTTGGGTTGGCTATTCCAGACTTAAAGCAGGCCCAGAATTCTATGCACTCTGGAACTTAAGGGTACTCTGAGGGGAGTCTAGTAGTTGCCAGGAGGGGTCTAGACTCAACTAGCTTATGATGATTCTTCTTTTTAAACTTTTTAAAAATATTTTATTTATTTACTTGAGAGTGTACAGGAGAGGGAGAAGCAGACTCCCCGCTGAGCAGGGAGCCCAACGCAGTGCTTTATCCTAGGACCTCAAGTTCGTGACTTGAGGTGGAGGCAGACACTTTACGGACTGAACCACCCAGGCACCCTGATTATTTTTTCTTAGTCCCTTAATATCCTAAAACTTGGCTGGCTTTATAAAAACATCTGGCTTACAGCCAAAGTGTTTTCCAAGTAGCTTCCTACCTGCAGGTATCAAAAAACCTAAAGGGGGGCACCTGAGTGGCTCAGTCAGTAAAGCGTCTGCCTTTGGCTCAGGTCATGATTCCAGGGTCCTGGGATCAAGCTCCGAATCGGGCTCCCTGTGAGGAGCTTCTTCCTCTCCTTCTGCCTGCCACTCCCCTTGGTTGTGCTCTCTCTCTCTCTCTTTCTGTCAAGTAAATAAAATCTTAAAAAAAAAAAAACAACTTAATCAGAGACTACCCTAGCCCCCTCAAAGCCTGGGAAAGGAGACCAGAAAGAACCACAGGCTGTGACATTGGTCATAGAAAATGAAGGCATCCAAGTTACCAAAAGTACGTAACAAAGTAATGTCAAGAAAGTATGTTCCAAGAATTTGAATACAAAATTAGAGAATATACAAGAAGTTCTAATTCACATAATTCTTAAGGTGAAATCTTGCCTCAGGGCAGATAAGTCAGGGTATGAGTCATCTCTCTTCAGTTGGAATGACAAGAGACCCAAACCTTGGCACTAGAGGTTCAAGGGTTATCCGCACCCACATTCCTTTTCATGCCTCACCTGTCCCAGGTATGCACTAAAACTCCAGCTAAAAATAACTACAGAAACTCGATCTCTGGGAAAGAGCTCTGAACGGTATAACCCTAAAGTGAAAAGCTGGTTTGTGCCAAACAGAAGAGAGACAGGAAGAAAATGGGCTCATGCAGGACTGCGTAGTCTCTAGGACGTGGGCCCTGATTGTTTTTATTGGAAGTTTTTTTGTTTTAAAGATTTTATTTATTTATTTGACAGAGACGCAGTGAGAGAGGGAACACAAGCAGGGAGAGTGGCAGAAAGAGGGAGAAGCAGGCTTCCCACAGAGTGGGGAGCCCGATGCGGGGCTTGATACCAGGACCCTGGACCTGAGCTGAAGGCAGACACTTAGCGACTGAGCCACCCAGGGGCCCCAATTATTCCTGGAAATTTTAATCTGCTAACAGCCCTCCCTCCACCTGATGCCTTCGTTAACCTGCAGATGCCATCTAGGGGCTGGTAGAAACCGGAAGGATGGGGGAGTGCAATGGAGTGTGGGGAAAATGTTAGTCAAGAGACCTGTTGACTTGCTGTGTGATCTTGTGGGAGTTACCGAGCCTTGATTTCTCTCATTTGCTAATATGGAAATAAGAGCATCTATCCCATCTGCCGCCCAGAGTCTTATGCCTAGTTTTTGTGTTTTATGTTTTTTAAATTCTGTGGTCTCCTTCCCTTCCAGTATCTGCTGTGTCCCAGCTCCTGTGCCCGGTACCAGGAAGACAATTCTGAAAAAAAGTCAGATGTTCCCTTTGCTGAACTCAGCCTTCAGTGAATGCAGTCTTAGCACTGTGCTGTGATTATGCTTGCCTGGAGGGCAGGGACTGTGGCTTATTCATGGATGCAATTTTAACATCTTGTAGGGCCCAGTACACAGTGAATGTTCAATATCTGTCATTTTCTGGAACATACTATATGTTGGCAACTTTACATGTGTTGTCTCTAGTTCCTTGAACAATCCTGAAAGGTAGATATTATCGTTCCCATTATAAGCTGTGGAGCCAGATGGTCAAATATGCTCCTTACTAGCTCTGGGACCTTTGGCAAGTTATTTAGCCTTTTTGTGTTTCAGTATTATCAGAAGAAACGCAGATAGCAATATACCTACCTTACAAGGTTGTGGGGTTTAAGTGAGGTAGACTGGCTCCTCATACGATTAGTGTGTATTAGCCATTATGAGTGTATTATTGTTACTATTATTATAGATGGCTAAGTAGCTTGCCCAGGTCATACAGAAGGTAGGGGGTCAAGCAATGTTTGGTTTCAAGACTCTACCCTTGATATTACATACACTGTGTGTGTATGTCTATAACTTCATATTTTTCATTCAGTAAGTGCTTATTGAATGAATGATTGAACCATACTATGTTATATATTTATTCTTTTGGAAAAATTTCTTCTATCAGCGGATCAGTACTACCTAAATGAGCTTTCAGACCCCACAACCTATTTGCAAATTGGGAACAGCCTGGTGGGAGAATATGAAATTTTCATTTCCACCAGTAGATGGCAGAAGGAAGAAAAAATGCTTGTGACTGGGCAGGAGTTCTCATCCTGAGCGGAATGATTAATAATGAGACACAGGGGCTGATTACAAGGGCTCTTGGTGTCATGTCTGGCCCACAGTGACTAAAGGGTGGGAGCCAGTGTGGGTATGAGAACTCCCCATAGGTATTTGAAGGGTGGCAACTTTTGAGAAGATCTAGGCTGACCCACAGGATGGGCCTTGGGAGACTCAAGTACACAGAGGTTCAGATGTAGTAAGAAGAAAAAGTTGCCTTTTGCTCTTCTCTGTGCTCCACAGCGTTAGTCCACATTCCCTCCTTTTCATCTTAAAAGCAGCTTTGTTCTTTTCTAAAGTCTGCTCTTCCCTCCTAAGGTTTTGATGAAGTCACTTGCCCTCTGTTTATGCCCCCCCCCCAAAGCCTGTAGCCTATGGGTACTGTTACTCCCCCGCTGCCTACCCCAGTACATGTTGTTTGTTGTTTGTGTTTAGAATCTAAATCCTCTGAGCCATTAATCCCTTCTCTATCTCCATCTCTCTTACTGCATATCCATCTGCTAAGCTTTGTTGGCCTCCCTCCGTCAAGCCAGCATGGTGCTGGTTAGCGGTGAGCCACTCATTCATCCATTCTGTCCTCTTTCAGCTCCAAGTGATGGGGACATATCCCTCCGGTTCCATAAGAGTAGTAGAACACTCAGGCATGGTGGTCAGAGACACTGGGTTAACTGCCCTCCCTGATGTCTGTGCTGGCTGTTCTCCAGGCTTTCCTTTGAGGGAGGAGTCTACTGGTGACTCCTGCTCAGTACCTGATGTCTTAGAAACTCGAACCCACCCTATTCAACCCAGTGCCGACTTCAGACTAACATGCTTGTTGTGTTTTCTGGGTGGGTCAAGAGAGCGGGGAGCGCCAGAAGATTTCTCATTTGACATACTCTGTTGGTACATTCATAATGGTTTGTTTGTGATTCTTTATAATAAGGCTGTGGAGAGCCCGCTTTGTGCTGGGCATTTGCTAGGGGCTTGGTTGGTGTATGTTATTTCATTTACTGGAAGTAATGACTCCCTTCTTGAGGAAACCTAGAAAAGCTTGTTTATGGTATACTAAAACCACAACCTGATCATTCCTTATTGTGCATCTTGTATATTTCATATGTGCATCCAGCGGTGTTCTGGAGCTTTTGCAGGGAAGGCTTTTGCCAACAAAATGAAGTGGAGGTTCCGTCACATCATAGTTAATCTGTGGCTTCTGTTTCTGTTTCATTGATTTGGGGGGGAGTCAAAGAGCTGGGGGTGAGGGGGGAGTGAGAAAGATGCCCCTCTTCACTGTAATTTTGTGTTTTCACCAAATCCTTAGAAAATGAATAACATTTGGACTCTACCATAATACTTCCGTGTGTAGCCTCACACAAAATCAGAATCTGAGGGTTGAGAGGATCTTGGCAATCAACCAGATTGTTCATTTTTCCTTTGAGTCAAGGAAAGTATATGTGTGTTTATAAGTTTGGATATGTTTTATACTGTGCTCCTGAAGTTATAGCTACTTGGAGAGAGACTAAAGTAGACTCCTGTTTTTCACAGAAGTTCTAGAGGAATTTTGTTTATAATAGTTGCCTAAGGAAAAAAAAATGCTTGCTTTTAAGGACTAACATCTGAAGACTGGAGTCTCCTTTTGGAGAAGAGTGGTGGGAGATGCTGGGGACAAAAATGTGTTTCAGAAAACACTGATCAGCCAAACCCATTTTCCTAATAAATGCCAGTGTTGTCCCTAACCAGGTTCTAGGTTCTGTCTCAGGAGGAGTGTGGGTAAGTCACATTTTATGCCTCACCTGAAGAGCATCTTTGTCCAGGTGAACTCCAGTTATGTGTGATCACCAAGGGATGCCTAGAGGGAGGCCAAAGTCGACATGAGGATGAGGGTCAGGCTGAGAAGTTCATGTGAGAATGGAGAAGAGTGACATACCTCTCTGTTGATCCCCTGGGTAGGGTGCAGGGACAGAGAGGAAAGGAGCAAGAGAAGCAGGTCATGTGAGATTTATAACCTGTACATAAACCGCAGAGTTTTATGGTACTTAGTGATACGGTCATTTCCTGCCCCTTCTCCTCCACTCTCCACACTCCCTGGGTGGGTCACTTGTGGGTCAGTGACCTGTGGCTGGGCTCACTTCTCTCCCTGTGGCCTAGAGGACTGGTTTTCATGGTGGGTACATGCATGGGGGGGGGGTGCATGATGGTTTTTGGGGTGTGGGAAGAAGTAACTAGAATTTTTATTTAGACTTTTAAACTCATCCTTTTATGATTGCTATTTTTGTGTGTCTTAGAATGTACATAAAGTATGGGAATAATTTATAATAAATATTTACAAATATTGAAGTTTGTTAAAATGTTAAATAGGGGTACACTATCAAGATTTGAGAATAAAGCTCGAAGGAATTATTCTGACAACAGTCCTTTAAAAGAAATATTTCATATTTCATTCTGAAATTAATTTTTTTTAAAGATTTTATTTATTTATTTGACAGAGAAAGAGATCACAAGTAGGCAGAGAGACAGGCAGAGAGAGAGAGGGAAGCAGGCTCCCCGCTGAGCAGAGAGCCCAATGTGGGGCTCAGTCCCAGGATCCTAAGATCATGACCTGAGCCAAAGGCAGAGGTTTATCCCACTGAACCACCCAAGCGCCCTTGAAATTAATTTTTAAACAAAACTCAGATACATCCATATATATAGATAGATAGTTGTATTTGTTTTTAACTTTTTTTTTTTTTTAAGATTTTATTTATTTACTTGACAGACAGAGATCATAGGTAGGCAGAGAGGCAGGCAGAGAGAGAGAGAGAAAGAGAAGCAGGCTTCCAGCTGAGTGGAGAGCCCGATGTGGGGCTCGATCCCAGGACCCTGGGATCATGACCTGAGCTGAAGGCAGAGGCTTTAACCTACTGAGCCACCCAGGCGCCCCTTTTTTAACTTTTTTAGAGCAGTTTTAGGTCCACAGCAAAATTGAGAGGAAGGTACGGAGATCTCCCATATATCTCCTCTCACACACACATGCACAGCAGAGAGTACATTGTTATGTACTACATAACAATCTGTTGTTATCTACACCCCCAGCAGAGAATACATTGGTTACAATCCATGACTCTATGGTGACACATCACAGTCACTCAAAGTCCATAGTTTACCCCAAGGTTCATACTTGGGGTTGTGCATTCTGTGCATTGAACAAATGTATCTACCACTATTGTATCATACAGAATATTTTCACTGCCCTGTAAACCCTGTGCTTTCTGCCTATTCATCCCTTCTTGTACCCCCAAACCCTGGCAACCACTGATATTTTTACTGTCTCCATAGTTTTGCCTTTTCCAGAATGTCATATAGTTGAAATCATATAGTAGTTAGCCTTTTCAGACTAGGTTATTTCACTTAGTAATATGCATTTAAGTTTTCTTCATGCCTTCACATGGCTTGATAGCTCTTTTCTTTTTAGCATTTAAAGTTGCTGTAAACATCCTTGTGCAGGTTTTCCCCCCAATCTTTTTTTTTTTAAGATTTTATTTATTGGGTTTATTTAGTGGGTTAAGCCTCTGCATTTGGCTCAGGTCATGATCTCAGGGTCCTGGGATTGAGCCCCGCATCGGGCTCTCTGCTCAGCAGGGAGCCTGCTTCCCCCTCTCTCTCTCTGCCTGCCTCTCTGCCTCCTTGTGATCTCTGTCTGTCAAATAAATAAATAAAATATTTTTTTTTAAGATTTTTTTATTTATTTGAGTGTGAGAGAGAGCATGAGAGGGGAGAAGGTCAGAGGAAGAAGCAGACTCCCTGTGGAGCTGGGAACCTGATGTGGAACTCGATCTTGGGACTCTGGGATCATGACCTGAGCCAAAGGTAGTCACTTAACAAACTGAGCCACCCAGGTGCCCATCCCCCAGTCTTTTTTATTTTTATTTTTTAAAGATTTTATTTATTTATTTGTTAGAGAGAGAGCGAGCACAGGCAGAGTGGCAGGCAGAGGCAGAGGGAGAAGCAGGCTCCCTGCCGAGCAAGGAGCAGGACGCTGGGATTATGACCTGAGCCGAACGCAGCCGCTTAACCAACTGAGCCACCCAGGGGTCCCCCCCAGTCTTTTTTAATGTGATAGAATACTGATAACATTTACCATCTTAACCATTTTAAAATATAGAGCTATATGGTATTAAATATATTCATATCATTTTACAACCACCACTGTCATCCCTCCCTGTAACTCTTTCCATTTTGTAAAACTAAAAGTCTCCATCCATTAAATTCCCATTCTCACGAATCCTCGGTTGCTGGCAATGACCACTGTACTTTCTGTATTTATGATTTTGACTGCTCTTAGTACCTTACATAAGTGGAATCATACAGTACTATTTGTGACTGGCATATTACACTTGGTATAATATCCTCAAGTTATATACATATTCTGGATTATTGCAGAATTTCCTTCCTACTTAGAGCAGGATATTCTTCTCTTGTATGTGTAGACCACACTTAGCTCATCCATTCATCTGTCAGTGGGCACTTGGGTTTAGGCTGCTGTGAACATGGGTGTTAATATCTCTTCAGCACCCTGCTTTCAGTTCTTCTGGGTATATATGCAGAAGTGGAGTTGCTGGATAGTTCTGTTTTCAACTTTATGAGAACGCACCACATTATATTCCATAGTGGCTGTACCATTTTACATTCCCACTGACAATGTATAGGTGTTCCAATTTCTCTACCTCCTTGGCAACACCTGTGGTTTCTTTTATTTTAATCGTGGTCATCCTGATGGGGTGAAGTGGAACTTCACTATATTTTGATTTGCATTTCCCTAATGATTAGTGATGTTGAGCGTCTTTGCATATTTTTTTTTAAATGTGTGTTTAAGTCCTTTGCCCATTTCTGAATTGGGTTCTTGTGAGGGTTTTTTTTTGCTTTTATTTTAAAATTTAATTTAATTTAATTTTTTGAGGTTGAGTTTTAGGAGTTCCCTGTGTATTCTGGATATTAATTCCTTATCACATATATAATTTGCAAATATTTTCTCCCATTCTGTGGGTTGCCCTTTTCATCTGCTGTCTTTTGATATGTAAATTTTTACAGAGTCCAATTTGTCTATTTTTTTCTTTTGTTACCTGTGTCTTTGGTGTCTTACCCAAGAAATCATTACCAGATCCAATGTCATGAAGCCTTTGGAATGTTTTCTTCTCAGAGTTTTATAGTTTTAGGTCTTACATTTAGATCCTTGATTCATTTTGAGTTAATTTTTGTATGTGTTAGGTAAAGGGTCCAACTTCATTCTTTCTCATGTGTATATCTGATTTTACCAGTAATATTTGTTGAAAAGACTGTCCTTTCCCCACTGAACGGTTTGGCACCCTTGTTGAAGATTATTTGACCATATGTATGAGGATTTATTTCTGGGCTCTTTATTCTGTTCCATTGGTCTATATGTATGTCTTTATGTCAATACCACACTGTATTTTTATTATTGTTAATTATTCATTTGAGAAAGATACAGAGACAGAGACAGAGCACAAGCAAAGGGAGAGGCAGAGAGAGAAGGAGAAGACTTCCCGCTGAGATGGGAGCCCGACATGGGGCTTGATTCCAGGACTTGGAGATCATGACCTGAGCCGAAGGCAGACACTTAACCATCTGAGCCACCCAAGCGCCCCATGACACTATATTGGTTACTGTAGCTTGTACTAAGATTTGAAATCAGAAAATGCAAATCTTCTAGTTTTGTTCTTTTTTAAGATTGTTTTGGTATTCAGGGTCCTTTGAGAGTCTGTATGAATTTTAGGATGGGTTTTTCCATTCCCACAAAAAAATTGGGATTTTGATAGGGATTGCATTGAATCTATGGATGACTTTGGGTGGTTTTGATATTTTAACAATTTTTAAGTGTTCTAATCCGTGGAACGTGGGATGTATTTCCATTTATATATGTCTTCTTTAATTTCTTTCAGTAATGTTTTATAGTTTCCATTGTATAAGTCTTTACCTTCTTGGTTGTTTCCTAAAAATTTTATTCTTATTTTTTAAAAAATATTCTTTTTGATGCTATTATAACTGGAAATATTTTGTAATTTCCTTTTCAGATTTTTTATTGATAGCATATAGAAATGCAACTGATTTTTGTGTGTTGACTTTGTATCGTGCTACTTTGCTGAATTCATGTACTCTACCACTCTTTTTGAATTCATGTACTCTAATAGTTTTGGTGGAATCTTTAGGGTTTTCTTTTTTTTTTAATATTTAAAAAAATTTTTTTTAAAGATTTTTTTTAAAATTTATTATTTATTTGACAGACAGGGATCACAAGTAGGCAGAGAGGCAGGCAGAGAGAGAGGAGGAAGCAGGCTCCCTGCTGAGCAGAGAGCCCAATGCGGGGCTCGATCCCAGAACCCTGGGATCATGACCTGAGCCGAAGGCAGAGGCTTTAACCCACTGAGCCACCCAGGCGCCCCTTGGGTTTTCTTTTTTAACATAGAAGATTATATTATCTGGAAATAGAGATAATTTTACTCCTTTTTTTCCAATTTGGATGCCTTTTATTTCTTTTTCTTGCTTAATTTTTCTGGCTAGAAATTGTAGTACTATGTTGAATAGAAGTGGTGAAAGTGGGCATCGTTATTGCTGATCTTAGAGGAAAAGCTTTCAGACTTTCATCATTGAATATGAGGTTTGCTTTGGGTTTTTCATATATGGCTTCTATTAGGTTGAGACAGTTTCCTTCTATTCCTAGTTTATCAAATGTTTCTAATCATGAAAGGTTGTTGAATTTTGTCAAATTCTTTTTCTGCATTGATAGCATCATGTGTTTTTATCCATTCTGCCAGTCTCTGTCTTTTTACTGGTTTAAGCCATTTACATTTAAAGTAATTACTGATAAGAAAAGACCTTCTTGGGGTGCCTGAGTGGCTCAGTGGGTTAAGCATCTGCCTTCAGCTCAGGTCATGATCTCAGAGTCCTGGAATCGAGCCCTGCATTGGACTCTCTGCTGAGCAGGAAGCCTGCTTCCTCCACCCACCCTGCTGCCTGCTGCTCTGCCTACTTGTGATCTCTCTCTTTCTCTGTCAAATGAATAAATAAAATCTTTCAAAAAAAAAAGAAGAAGAAGAAAGAAAGGACTTTCTTCTGTCATTGTGCTATTTGTTTTCTGTATGTCTTAATGGCTTTTTAATCCCTCATTTCTGTAATTATGTGGTCTTTTCTGTTTAGCTGATTTTTTTTTTTTTGGTAGTGAAATATTTACATTCCTTTCTCATTTCATTTTTTTCTTAAATATTTTTATTTATTTATTTTTGTGCATTAATGTGCACACACGAAAGAGAGAGAGAGAGAGAGAGAATTAGCATGAACGGGGGGAGCAACAGAAGGAGAGGGAGAAGCAGGCTCCCTGGATGAGCAGGGAGCCCAATGTGGGACTCTGGGATCATGACCTGAGCTGAAGACAGACACTCAACGTACTGAGCCACCCAGGCGCCCCTCATTTCCTTTTTTGTATATTCTCTAGCTATTTTCTTTGTAGTTACCATGGGGATTACATTTAACATCTTACAATTATAATACTCTAATTTGAAACTCTTCCAGCTTAACTTCAATAACATACAAAAACTCTGCTTCCTTTATAGCTCTGTCCTCACTCCTTTGGTTGATGTCTGATGTCACAAAATTAGAACTTTATACATTTTGTACCCCAAAACATAAACTAATAATTATTTTAAATACATTGGACTCTTAAATTAGGTAAAAAAGAAATTCTGGAGTTACAAACCAAAGATACAGCAATTTTAGCTTTTATACTAACAATTTTTTTTTTTTCTTTAAATGTAGTAGTCTCTCAGATACATAGGAAAAAGAAGTGGAGTTACAAACTGATTGTTACAATAATGCTAGCTTTTAAAATTGGGGGCACCTGGGTGGCTCAGTAGGTTAAAGCCTCTGCCTTCAGCTCAGGTCATGATCTCGGGGTCCTGGGATCGAGCCCCGAGTCGGGCTCTCTGCTCAGCAGGGAGCCTGTTTCCCTTCCTCTCTCTCTCTGCCTGCCTCTCTGCCTACTTGTGATCTCTTGAATAAAAAATAAATAAATAAATAAATAAATAATAAAATAAAATTGCCCATGTGTCTATATATATATATATATATATGTATATATATATTTGTGTGTGTGTGTGTGTGTTTACCTATGTTAAGATCTTTTTTTCTATATAGTTTTGAGCTATTATCTGGTATCCTTTTATTTTACCTTGCAGGAATCTCTCCCTCTTTTTTTTTAAGATTTTATTTATTTGTTTGACAAAGAGAGAGCACAGGCAGAGGGAGTGGGAGAGGGAGTAGCAGACTTCTGTAGGGAAGTAGGGAGCCTGATGTGTGGCTCAATCCCAGGACCCTGGTATCAGGCCCTGAGCCAGAGGCAGCCACTCAACCAACTGAGCCACTCAGGCAACCCTACCTTGCAGGAATCTCTTAGGACAAGTCTAGTGGTTCCCTAGCTCTTTTTTTTTTTTTTTTTT
>ML108044.1:16764-31089 GCA_003697995.1 Taxidea taxus jeffersonii
GCAGAGAGAGAGGAGGAAGCAGGCTCCCTGCTGAGCAGAGAGCCCGATGTGGGGCTTGATCCCAGGACCCTGGGATCATGACCTGAGCCGAAGGCAGAGGCTTTAACCCACTGAGCCACCCAGGCGCCTCTGCTTTTGTTTATCTTAATTTCTCCCGCAGTTTTGAAGGCTAGTTCTACCACATACAGGATTCATGGTTGACAGTTCTTTTTCTCTTTCTCTTCTCCTCTCCTGTCTTTTCCTTCTCTTCCTCTCTTCTCCTCTCCTCCTCCTCCTCTCATCTCCTCTTCTCTCCTCTTCTTAGCCAAGAGAGTTTTAGTTCTCTCTTCCCAATCTATATAACCTTTATATCCTTTTCTCATCTAATTTTATTATTAAGAATTTCCAGTATGATGTTGAAAAGGTGTGTTGAGAGGAGACATCCTTGCCTTGTTCTTGATCTTAGTGGAAAAGCTTTGAGTTTCTTACCATTAAGTATAATGTTAGCTGTAGAACTTTCTTTGGGTATATATTCTCTTTTAAGTTGAGGAAGTTCCCCTGTATTCTTAGTTTGCTGAGAGTTTTTATCATGAATGGGTGTTGTATTTTATTAAATACTTTTTCTGCATCTGTTCTATGTTCATGTGATTTTTCTTCTTTAGACTGTTGATGTGAAGGATTACATTAATTGATTTTCAAATATTAAACCAGCCTTGCACAACTGGGATAAATCCTACTTTGTCATTGTATAGAATCCTTTCTTTTTTACATTGTTATACTTGGTTTGTTAATATTTTGTTGAGAATTTTTGCTATGTTCATGGGAGATATTTGTCTATAGTTTTCTTGTAATGTCTATGTCTGGTTTTGGTAATAGGGTAAGGCTGGTCCTAGGATGACTTAGGAAATATCCCCTCTTCTATCCTCTGAAAGAGATTCCAGAGTTTTGGTATAATTTTTCCTTAAATGTTTGATTGACTTTATCAGAAAACTCATCAGGGTCTGGTGCTTTCTGTTTTGGAAGGTTATTAATTACTGATTAAATTTCTTTAATATAGGTTTAATATAGATATAGGTTTATTCAGATAGTGTGTTTCTTTTCAGTACTTGGATATTCGCCTCCTCCTCCTTCTCCGTCTTCTTTTTTCAGTCTATGTTCTCCTTGTTTGGAAGTTTGTACTGAGATATCCTCAGGATCAAATATTCTTTCCTCAGCCATGTCCAGTCTATTGATAAGCCCATACAAGGCATTCTTCATTTCTATTAAAATGTTTTTCATCTCTAGCATTTGATTTTTGTTCTTTGTTAGGATTTACATCTCTCTGCTTAAATTGCCCATCTCTTCTTACATGCTATTTTATCTACCAGTCTTGAATATATTAATCATGGTTGATTAATTCCCAGTCTGATAATTTCAACATTCTTTCCATGTTTGGTTTTGATGCTTGTCCATGTGCTCAAATTGTGGTTTTTTTTTTTTTTTTTGCCTTATGTCTTGTAATTTTTTCTTGATAGCTGGACATGATGTACTGAATAAAAGGGAGTGCTATAAGTGGACCTTTAGTAATGTGGTAGGATGTGGTGGGACGAGAAGTATTCTGTAACTCTGTGATTAGGTTTCAGTCCTTTAGTGAACCTATGTCTCTGGACTGTAAACTTCAAGGTGTGTCTTAGTTTTTTGTCTTATTTTTTTCCCTCCCCCTTAGGTGGGACAGGATGCCTAGAGTGGGCTGAAGTTGGGTATTTCCCTTCTACATGGAAGGCTAGTGTCGGCTAGAGTTGAGCATCTCCTTTCTCTCAGGTCTGTTAATACCCTAGCAGGTTAGGCTCTGTTTAACTAGTTTCTCTTGAAGATAGGCCTTATTAATAAGAACAGCATGCTCTGATATATTTCAAATGGTTCCCTTTTCCTTCCCTCTGTTGGAAGCAGGGGAGGATTTTTCTCTTATTTTCATTGTGAGGACCTGCTTGAACTCTCAGAGGTAAATCTCACAAACTGTGGGGCTCCCCTCTGACTGGGCCCCCTGGAGTTTTTAACTCTCAGAGTTGTCCACACTGAACCTCCAACCATTCATCAATTACAGTTCAGGTTTTCCTACCCTGGTACTCGTTCCCACTGTGGTTTGTTTTTTGAGTTTCTCCTCTGGAAAACCATGACTTCCTGTATTCACCTATCACTCTCCAATCTTGGGAGTAGCAGTTTGACATGTATCCTTATGTCTCTTATAGATCCTAGAAAAGTTGTTGATTTTTCAGTGTGTTTAGCTTTAACCTGTTGTTAGAATGGAGTGGTAACTTCCAAGCTCCTTACGTGTTGAAGTAGAAATGGGAAAACATAAACTCACTCTTATGCTTTTAGTTTTATGGGTTGTTAGAACTTAGTGTAGCCTCCAAATTCTAGTTTCAAACGAGAGATTTGTCCGCAGTTCCCTAGGAGTTCACAGAAGGTGTGTGAGGTATTTTCACTATTTCCAGAGCCCAAGAAAAGTCAAGACTGCATAGGCCAACTTAAAGGTCAAGAACTTTGTGTTGATTAGAAATATTAAGTAGTTGGAGTGGTCCTCTCATACTGATCGGGAAATGTAGCTATTTATGGGTATGGAGTTGACATTTGCTGCTTTGTTCCCAGCATTGTAACTCCCCCTCTATCTTGAGGGAGTTCCCCAGAAAGATGAAGTGGGGCACACCATTCCTACATCGTGATTCCCGGACAGCTCTAAGTTTAAAACTGAACAAGTGAGGCCCTCCTTCAGGCCCTGCTTCTCAGGTGTTCCCACACTTTGAAGTTTGTTTCTTAAAAATTTCTAAGTCCCCCTTCCTCTTTGTGTCTTTCTATTTCTATTGTGTTCCTTTTATTTTTATTTTTTAAAAGATTTTATTTATTTGACACAGAGAGAGAGATCACAAGTAGGCAGAGAGGCAGGCAGAGAGAGGGAGAAGCAGGCTCCCCATTGAGCAGAGAGCCTGATGCGGGACTCAGTCCCAGGACCCTGAGATCATGACCTGGGCCAAAGAGGCTCAACCCACTGAGCCACCCAGGTGCCCCTGTGTTTCTTTTAAATAGCATATACTTGGGGTTTTTTCCCCCAGTGTGAAAATTTCTGTTTTCTTATTGTAGGCTAGCTCATTTATATTTAAGGTAATTTTTGATATGTTTAGGTTTATCCTAACATTTTGGTTATTCCTACTTGTCCTTTCTATTGTTTGTTTCTCTGTTCCTGTTCTCCTGCCCTCTTTTGGACAAATTGAATATTTTTTAATTTGCCATTGACTATTTAGCTAAATACCACCTTTTATTTTTAGTGGTTTTATTCCCTAGAGTTTTCTTTAATTTTGCACAATCCACCTTTAAATAACATTATTATAGTTCTCAAACAATGTATAACTCTTGTGATGCTATAATTTCACTTACTAAACTCCCATTCTTTGAGCCCTGGTTGTCATGCTGTATGTTGTACAATGTCATTATTGTGTTGCTTAAACAGCCAGTGGCTTTTATTTTTATTTTTTTTAAGATTTTATTTATTTATTTGACAGGCAGAGATCACAAGCAGGCAGGAGGCAGGCAGAGAAGGAGGAGGGGAAGCAGGCTCCCTGCCAAGCAGAGAGCCCAATGTGGGGCTCGATCCCAGGAACCTGGGATCATGACCTGAGCCAAAGGCAGAGGCTTTAACCCACTGAGCCACCCAGGTGCCCCCCGCCAGTGGTTTTTAAGAAACATATAGATGTTTTTTATATTTAGCTTTATATTTATGGTCTCTGGGGCTCATATTCAACCATGCAAATCTACACTTCAATCTGTATCATTTCCCTTCTTATAAAGCAGGTTTTATGAACATAAATTTCCCCAGCTTTGTCTGAAAATGTCTTTTGTTTACTTTCATGTTTGAAATATATGTAGATTTCTAGGTTGACAAGTTTCTTTTTTTTAATTTAGCTCTTTAAGGGAGATTTTCTATTGTCTTTTGACTTCCACTGTTTCTGCTAAGAAGTCAGCCATAATTCATAATAGTTCTTTTTAATTTGGATGCTTTTAAGATTTTATTTTTATCTTTAGTTTTTAGCACTTTAACTATGATATATCTATGTGTGGTTTTCTTTGTATTTATCCTGCTTGGGGTTATTTGAGCTGCTATGGTCTATGGATTGATTTCCTTAATCAATTTTAGAAAATTTGTGTCCTTTACCTCTTCAAATAGTCTGTCTCATTCTGTCTTTCTTCTTTTTCTGAGACTTCAAATACAAATATGTTAGACTGTTTGATATCATCTCAGCATCTTAGTTGCTCTGTCCCCCCCATTTTTCATCTGTTTTAGTTTGAATAATTTTTATTTATCTATCTTTAAGTTTACTGATTATTTCCTCTGCTGTGCACATCATTCTGCTAAGACCATCAAATGACTTCTTCATTTCTGACATCATATTTTTCTATTTGTAGCAATTTATTCCTTCTTCTCTTTTTTCTCTTTCTTTATTTTCCCCTTTCTTTCTTCCTCCCTCCCTCTCTTCTCTTTCCTCCTTCCTTCCCTCCCTCCCTCCCTTCCTTCTTTTCCCTCTCCCTCCCTATTCCTCTTTCTTTCTTTCCCTTTCTTTCTTTTTTGCTAAAATTCCTCAATTGTTTAGACATGGTGTTTACTTTTTCCACTAGTTCCTTTGTCATATTTATCAAAGGTATTTTAAAGTCCCTGTCTGATAATTGTAAAATTTAGACCTACTCTGTGCCTGCTTTTATTGACTATTTCCCCTCTTGATATTGGATCATATTTTCTTCCTTCTTTATATGCTTCATTATTTTAGAAATTGAAATAATATTTATCCTTGACAAAGGACATACTCTATAGGAGGCTGAAATTTAAAATAGCTCTGGACGGTGCACCTGGGGAACTCAGTTGGTTAAGTAGTCGGTCAGTTCTTGATTTCAGCTCAAGTCATGATCTCAGGGTCCTGGCATCAAGCCCCATGTGAGGCTTACCACTCACTGGGGCATCTGCTTGAGGGCTCCCTCTCTCCCTGTCCCCCTGCACCCCAGTTGCTCTTTCTCTGTCTCTAAAATAAATCTTTTTAAAAAAAAGTGGGTCTGGGACTTTTCCTGTTTAGTTTGATTTAGGTCACCATTGGCTTCAAAATTTTTTTAATAAATTTTTTAAGGTTTTATTTACTCATTTAACAGAGAGGGAGAGTACAAGCAGGGAGAGCAGCAGGCAGAGTGTGAGGGAGAAGCAAGCTCTCTGCTGAGCCAGGAGCCGGATGTGAAACTCGATCCTGGGACCCCGGGATCTCGACCTGAGCCGAAGGCAGCCACTTAATGAACTGAGCCACCCAGGCATCCCAGCTTCAAATATTTTGAGAGAAGGATAAGGACTTTTCCTTTAGCAGAGCTTAGGATCTGACATTAGCAAGACCACAGAGATCTCTTTATGCTTTTTATCCAGCCACCACTTTCACAGACCATGGAAAACTCTCTCTGTTTTTAGCACAGTTGCTTGGTATGTGTTTCTGGGAAGTTCTCTTTGCTTTCCTGTCACGTTACTGGCTTTATGCACCTTTGGAAACTTTTTTGCCTTGCTGCTCTGTCCCCAGTCTTTGGAGGACCTCTGAAGTACTCTCCCTGAAGAGGAGTACTCAGAGGGATTCCTTTCAGCTCTCTTCTCATGGCTGTAGCTGTGCACTTGGAGAAGACCTGCATACTAGTGGCGATCTCTCTCAGCTCTCCTGCCCTGTCCCCAGCATTGAGTTACTACCCCTGTGTATTTGGTGAAGGCCAAGGGAAAATATGGGTGGGTGGGTGCAGACTTGCACTGTAGTTTGCCATATACAGCCATTAGAAGTTCATTGAAAGTTCAGCTGCTCTTCTTATTCCTATCTTTTATAAATGTTTTATCCTTCAAAATGGAAGCCCTTTATAACACTGCAATTTAGTTCATTTAAGTTTCTTTGTGTCCTCATATCTCTGATGGATTTTTTTTGAAGCTTTGATTTTGTAGATTAACCCCCTTATTCTCATTGTTAGGGTGTGAGTTTTGTGATTCTCCACAACTCCATACATGTTTTAAAAATAATTTTAATTTTGAAACAATTTCAAGTTCATAGAAAAGTGGCAAGTATAGCAAGGAAACTTTTCCACCCTAAATCGCTTGAGAGAAAATTGTTGATACAATGCATCATCATCCCTGAGTACTTCAGTTTATATTTACTACAAAGGAGAATATTCTACCTAACATAAATGCAACCATCAAAATCAGGAAGTTAACACTAACACATTATTATAATCCAGTCTTCAGATCCATTCAAAACTGCAGGCCATTTATTTTGTAGCATATTCCTTAATTTGGAATCTGATATGTTCCTACGATTAGATTTGGGTTATGCACTTTTAACTGAATATGATAGAAGTGATGCTGTGTTCTTTACATGGCAGCTTATGTATGAGGTGGCTCCTGGTTTTGATTTTCTCATTACTGATATGGTCACTTTGATAATTTGATTATAGTGGTATCTGTGAGGCTTCTTCACTATGCAGTTACTTTTTTTCCTTTTGTAATTAGTAACTTTTATGGAGAGGTGGTTTGAGGAATATAAATACCCCCTCTTGGGACGCCTGGGTGGCTCAGTTGGTTAAGCGGCTGCCTTGGGCTTAGGTCATGATCCCAGCATCCTGGGATCAAGTCCCACATCGGGCTCCTTGCTCGACAGGGAGCCTGCTTCTCCCTCTGTCTCTGCCTACCACTCTGTCTGCCTGAGCTTGCTCTCTCTCTCTCTCTCTCTCTCTAAAAATAAATAAATAAATAAATAAAATCTTAAAAAAAAAAAATTTAAAAAAAAGAACATCTTACCTTTAAAAAAAAAAATACTCCCTCTTCATGAAGCTTTCAATTTATTTCTTTATATCAGTATGGACTCCTGTTTTATTGTTTATGTTGATGCTTAAATTAGCCCAGACTTGGCCAGAGGAGAGCCCCCATTTCAGCTGGCTTTTGTGTCCTTTTGATACACCCCCGTAATTCTTTAAGTACTTCTTTATTTCTGGCACCACAAGGCATTCCAGGCAGTTTTTGTGCTTTCCCTCCACAGTTTGGAAAGAATCATTTCTTCAAGGGAACCTTGTTCCTTTTAGTAAATAATGGCACTTATTTTTTTTTTTAAGATTTTATTTATTTATTTGACACAGAGAGAGAGAGATCACAAGTAGGCAGAGAGAAGGAATCAGGTTCCCCGCTGAGCAGAAAGCCTGACGTGGGGCTCGATCCCAGGATTCTGAGATCATGACCTGAGCTGAGGGCAGAGGCTCAACCCGCTGAGCCACTCAGGTGCCTCTATAATGGCATTTAGAAGCCAACATCTGGGCTCTATGTGTGGTCAGTGCTACTGGGATGTCACACTCCTAGTCCCTCTCAGTGGACAGAGTTAGAAAATACACGTGTTTGTGTACATTTATCTCTATTTCTGTATCTGTCTATATTGGAAAATGAGTTCATACCTATATTTCCAGTTCCAATCTAACAGCACAGGGCTTATTCTAGTTTTCTTCCTTTCCATTTTTCTAATTTCCTTCTCCAACAGTGATTACACTTATTAGCCTTCATATTAATTCCTCTTTTGATCAGTCTTTCTGTATATAACCAATATCCCATACCTGCTACTAACCCCACTCCAGAGTAGATGACTTCATCACTCCATTTGGATGCTCAAACACTGTGGCTTCTTCATGATGGATGACCTTTCCTTTTACCTTCTCTGGCCCCCTATGAATGTTTTCCTCACCTTTCAGTTTCCAACTTGCTATTTGGGCAGTTATCATGCAGGGACATTCTTCTAATCCTGCTTGGGCTTTAAAACCCAATATCTTGGGTCAGTCATACCTTCTCATCCAAAATGAGATTTAAAACCAACCCCATGCCCTGTTCCAGATACCCCTCCCCATTCCCCTCCTTACCTCCCATCCTATCTCATCCTTACTCTTTCTGGTCTGGGAATCATTCAGAGTTGGTTTTTTTTGTTTTGTTATGTTTTGTTATGTTTTTGTTCTTAAGATTTATTTATTTTAGAAAGAGAGCAGGGTTGGGGGAGAGGCAGAGGGAGAAAGAATCTCAAGCAGACTCCATGTCCACTGTGGAGCCCAGCTTGGTGCTTGATCTCATGACCTTGAGATCGTGACCTGAGCCAAAATCAAGAGTGGGACACTTAGCCAACTGAGCCACCTAGGCACTCCAGTGTTTTTTTATTTTATTTTATTTTATTTATTTATTTGTTAGAGATTGAGATAGAGAGAGAGAGAGCGAGCACAGGCAGACAGAGTGGTAGGCAGAGGCAGAGGGAGAAGCAGGCTACCTGCCAAGCAAGGAGCCTGATGTGGGACTCCATCTCAGGATGCTCCCGATGTGGGACTCAATCCCAGGACGCTGGTATCATGACCTGAGCCGAAGGCAACCACCCAACCAACTGAGCCACCCAGGCGTCCCTCCAGTGTTTTTCTTTTTTTTAATTAGAAAATATTTAATGGTTTATTGAAACATCATTTATGTAGCAAAAAATAAATCACCTGTTTTAATTGTACAGCTTGATGAGTTTCCACAAATTTATGCAGCCATGACCTAATCCAGTTTTAGAGTACTTCCTTCACCCCCAAATTTTCCTCATGCCTATTTGCTTTCTATCCTTATTGTTTTGCTCTTTCTTTAAAGAGAAAAAAAATTATGAATTCACATTGCTATTTTCAACTCAGTTTGTCCTGTAGGCAAACTTTTTTTTTTTTTTTTTGCCACACCTAGTAAATCCAAGACAGGTTTGGTTGGTGTTAAACCTGAACCTGGGAGCACCACCACCTTAAATGGTGTTTGACTATCACACTTCCCTTCATCGTTACCTAAGTCAGTGTTAACAATACTCATTTATGTCCTCGAGCTTGCTGTAGATTCAACTTAGAGTGGCTTGGCTTACTTTCCTTTTCATCCCTGATTTTAGAAAAATACTAAGACCTAAAATGAGGATCTCTTCTGCAAGTTAGAAGCCAAAATAAATGCAGTGATGCCACATGAAGGTTTTCTAATTTAACTTTATCAGATGCCAAAATGCACAAAGTACTGTACAAAGCACAGCAATAAACCAAGTCCGTAGTTAGAAGCGATGCAGTGGGAACACGGAAGCCAGGGAAACCTAGGAAATGTATGACACAGAAACTTGTCTGACCTCACCCCAAAAGTTGAGCGGAGGTTAATAGGGAGAACAGCTACAGTTCACTTCTGCACCATGGAAGTGAAAATTTCTGATAAAGTCCCTTCTTTTTACCATTCCTTTTTTGGATGAGGAAACAGCAAATGAAGAATTCAGATGATTTGCCGTAAGCCTCTAGCTAGGTGGAACAGAACACAGTCTTGTCTGATCTGGGCAGCATACTGCTTGCTGCTTGTGGTGCAGGCTCAACTCAGGGGAGACTCGGAGGAATAGGGAAGGCTAAGGGATATCTTGCTCAGACTCAAGGGCGGGGCAGATCTGACTTTAGTGACGTGCCTTTGCTAGGTGTGTGAGAGCTGTGTCACGCTGGGTGCTTAAGCTCTACACTCTGCTGTACTTTTCCTTACTGTGAAATGGGGGTCATCATGATAACATCATCCTCACACAGATGTCATGGGGATTAAGGGCTAATTCAGTACTAGTAGTAGACCCTCAGTATATGTTAACCCCGATGATGATGACTTCTGTTTCTGGGTCCCGAGAGGTTTCTAAGCACACCTTCTTGGCATCCGCTCTTTGGACCACTCAACCCTGTAGGTCAATGTTCATGATTAGAACCACATCCCTCCTCCCATGTTTTCCACCAGCCCACGTCATTCTTCCACCTTTCTGTGCTGCTTCCATGATTCAAAATAAATGAAAGCAGAGGCAGGGCAACTCTGAAGATCTAACTGATGAACGAGTAGATTAGTAGCATATTAGATGATGAGAGAGGGATCAGTTTTTGCCTTTAAGGAACTTTCAGTCTTAATTGAAGAGTTAAAATTAAGAAGTGCATAATTAAAAGATGATTCAAAATTAAAATGGGGTGCTGATTATATGGCATAAGTAATTAAAGAATAAATCAATAGAAAATTAATTCTTAAGATGTAATAATAAAATAACAGCCTCTAATATTTCTGAGCTCATGCTATGTATCAGATGCTTTTTTAAGTGCTTTATGTACATGATTTAATTTAATTTAATTTTCCCAGAAATTCTCTAACATAGCTATTATTAATATTGTCCCTTCCTAAAAGAGGAAGCTAAAGCTCAAACAAGTAGCTGCTTAAGGTTTTACATAGCTGGTAACCAAATAAGGGGATACAAATAATACAGAATAAATGGGTTTAGAGGAGGCAGACAATGTCTGCCCAAATAGATGTTTGTCATTAATTCTGGTCTTTATTCAGAGTTCCCCTCTAGCTGAAGCAACCATTGTCAACCCTCAGAAAGACAAATCAACTAACTCACCTAAACTTCCATGTCTTTCCATTGCTCTTTGGAGAAAGGATAAAGACAAAGCCACTTAACAAGGCTTGGTATGTCTCCACTAATCTTTCCAGCAACTCTTTTACTTGTCTTCCCTCCCCCATGGCCTTTTTTAGACCCTAAGCTCTTGCCTGCCGCAGGGTCTTTGCACATGCTATTTTCTTCTGCCTGCTCTTCTCTTCTGTCTTCTTCACCTATGTAACGTCTACCCATCCTTCAGATCTCAGCACAAGCATTCCCTTATTCAGGGAAGCCTTGCCTGACATCACTGACTAGGCCAAGTCTTCCTACTGGAAGCCATGATTGCATGCTGCATCTCTATTTTGTAACGCTTGTCATAGTATTATATTTGTCTAGTTATTTGGTATCTATTTCTCTCACTAGATTATAAGCGCAATAAAAGGTGAGACTGAATTCATCATTAAGCACCAAACAATGTGCCTAGCACATAATGGCACTCAGTCAATAATAGTAGAATGGATTGAAGACTAAGTTAAGAAGGTTCCACAGAGGATCTAGGACATGGAATGGCCTAAAATAGAAAAGAGGTGGAGAGGTGAGGGGGAAACACTTAAGGTAGAGGAATTAGTGGGACAACTAGTAAGTAATCTTGCATTAATGAACTGAAAACAAACAAGACCTGAAAATGGCAGTCCACAGACCCATGTCAATGCCTATTGGGCTTGGTCAGCCTCTCCCACACTTTTGGAGTTATATTTATTGCTAAAAGCATATCCACATATATAAAACTACTCACTAAATTATGCCTTTACTCAGGATTGCACACATTCTTCTCTCCCTGCCACTTCTGAAATGTCTGGACCTCAACCAAATATAGAGGTTGGTTTTAGAAACCAGAATTTTCTAGTTCTTCATCTTTCCCACTTCTCAGCCAGCCTTGGCAGTTGCTGGATGCATGGTGAAGCAGTTTCTGCACATGTCATATTTATGTATAGAGGAAACAGAAGGATAAGCAGTGCTCTTTAGTGGGTAGAATCGTGTCTCCCAAAAAGATGTTTTTTAAAAAAGATTTTATTTATTATTTGAGAGAGAGAGAGAGGAGCATACAGAGGGAGTGTGAGAGTTTGAAGCAGACTGCCTGTTAGCAGGGAGCCTAATGCGGGGCTTGGTCCCAGGACCCTGAGACCATGACCTGAACTAAAGTCAGATGCTTAGCTGATTGAGCCACTCAGGTGCCTCATCCCACAAAAGATGTTTCTGATTCTAATCCCCTGTACTTGTGAATGTGACCTTATTTGAAAATAGGGTCTTTGCAGTAGTAATCATTGATGAGATCATACTGGATAAGGGTAGGCCTTAATCCAATCACTGGTGTCTGTGAGAAGAGAAAAATTTGGGCACAGAGACAGAAGACACACAAAGGAAAGGCCATGTGATATTGGAGTGTGGATCTAGGAGAAAATGAACACCAAGGATTGTAGGCAATCCCCAGAAGGTAACAAGAGGCAAGGAAGAAACATCCCTTAAAGCCTTCAGAGAGAACACAGCCCTGCTGACACCTTGATTTAGAACTTTTAACCTCCAGAACTGGGAGAGAATAAATTTCTGTTGTTTTGAGCCATCCAAGTTTGTGGAACTTTCTTATGGCAGTCTTAGGAAACTAAGCTAATTATCTCTGGACCCAAAGCAGTCCTCAAAGCTCAGAAAAACAATTAGGACACAAATAAGGAGCCCCGGACTCTACCAAGTTTTGGTAGACCAGAGCAAGCAAAAGCTAAGTTCAGTGCACTGTAGAACTCTAGAAATGGCAGATACTCTTGACATTGGAGTCTACATTTATTGTCTGGAGCATTGCTATGTATAGACAACCTTTCATTTTGATTGTATAAGAAATATTCAAGGGTTTAGGGGGTGGTTTAGGCTGAAATCATAGCTAATAGCTAAGCTTGATAAAGCTTGTAAATAGAATAGTGGTGACAAAGCCATATGAAATCACCAAGGTGAATCAGAACTTTCTGTGATCTGTCTTCAGACTCTATGATTGCGTGCTACTCGGCAGGGTAAATTGGGCACCTAAATCCATGCTTACTTCTGTGTGCAACTGTCAGATACAGAGCCCTGCTATGGAGAACTTACCAAGAAAATGCCTTATGGTGTTTTTTGTAGAAGGAGGGAAAGACTACCTGCGCATTCCCCTTCCCATATGAAGTATAAGTTTGCCGTCCTTTCATACATAGGCACTATGTCAGTTATCACTTTATGGCCTCTTACCTTTAAATGCACCCTTCAGTACCTGCTCTGTGATGATAGGCTGGACTCCAAGCATTTCTTATACATGCTGAGAATGATGTTAAATTGTTTCAGTAGAGGGCAAAGGAGGGAACTTGAAGAGGAAATCGTAGGCTTTTCTTCGTAGTTCTGTTGCATTGTGGTTTTCCTTTCTTGCTCTTGCAGAACAAGTAGTCAGTGGTGTGGCACTTTAGGACAATGGTGCTCTGTCCTCGCTGTTTGCTCAGAATGTGTAGCCTCTTGGAGACAATGCAGGCCCAGTGACCACCTTGTGGCCCTTCCTATGTGACTCTGCATGCTCCAGGCCTGCAGTGGTGCCCTTACTCCCTCTGCCCACCCTCCCACAAGACTCAGCTTGCATGTACCCTGAGGAGTTGCTTACTGTCCTGCCTGGACCAGCTCCGGCATGGGCAACCCAGACAACTAATCCCTCCAGCCAGCAGCACTAAACACATCTTCTCCAGTGAAATTTGAATCCCAGCCTCAGGATGGGGCCTCCCCTTCAGGCTTCTCTCTCCTTGGATATTCTCCGTCAGCTCTAAAGCATCCTTTATAGTTCTCTTTTCATCTGACAATTATGCTCCTATCACAGTCTCATAATTCTTACATTAAACTTTCCCTATTGGAATTACCATGTGGTTTCTGCCTCCTGACTGGACCCAGACTGATCTAAGTACATCCCTGCTTTGACAGGGAGCTGAAATGCACAGCCTTCCCTTTTAGTAGAGAGGTTTTTTCCTCCTGACATCTTGCTGGATCTCCCAGATCTGGATGCCTGTCATGCACAAATTGCAAATTCAGTTATGGTATTGAAGGGATCTACATGCCTGGCCCTCATTCTACTCCCCTTACTGGGCAATTACGTCAGCTACATTGCCTTCACCGGCTTATTTTAGCTTTCAAAGGTTATTCACATAGTTATGGAATAATTGGGAGAGAAGCTCTGCATGGCAGTGAGAGTCTTCTCTGTAGCCAATTAAGTCAAGCCACACTTTTGCTTTCCGAAAAAGATCAGCTTCAAGTTTATGGTACAAGTAATATAAAAGAAGGTGTTGGATGCCGGAGAGTGGTTTCAATCAGAAGAAAATATATTGCCTAAGTCCTAGGATGGTTATGAGAAGTCATGAGATTATTCTAGGTAACATGCTCAGCTTAGTATTGGCACTATATATATGCTTAGTTGTTGTGAGTACTCTTTTTCGTTCAATTATTCATTCAACTCATATTTAGGAAGCAGTTACCATATTGTGCAGGTGCTATTATTAGCATGGGGAATGAGGATGAACACGATTTCACTTTCTGCCCTCCAAGAATGGCCAGTCTTTGCCATTAGGCTAAGACTTCCTTGGGGGTAGACACAATCTCCTGTTCACTACTGTATCCCCATTCTGGTTATCTATTCCTGCTTAACAAAACCACACTGAAGATTAGTAGATCAAAATAACAAATCACATTTCAGTGCATTGATGCAGCTTAGCTACAAGGTTTCCTCTTGGGGGTCCCTCATAAAGTTGCAGTCAGGTAGTGGTTCAGGCTGGTGTTATCTGAGGTTCAACCAAGTTGGCCATCCAAGATGGTTTCTTCCTTTCTTTCTTCCTTCCTTCCTTCCTTCCTT
>ML108045.1:0-41871 GCA_003697995.1 Taxidea taxus jeffersonii
ATAGCAGCATTAAAGTACAGCAGGAGGATCCGGACATTGATTCAGTCCACAGATCTTTTCAGATCTCTCATTCAGATCTCTCATCTGGTACTCATTGCTATGTGTATTTAGCTCTGTGCAATTTTATCACACGTGTAAGCTCCTGCAGCCACCACCACGGTCGGATGTTGAATGGCATATTAACACAAGGATTCGTGTGGTGATTTTTTACCACTACACCAACTTTCTCCCTCCATGACCCTCCCCATCCCTAGCACCTGGCAAGCACCATTCCTAAAATTCTGTCATTTCAAAGCTGTTATATAAATGGAATCACCTTTGAGGATTGATCTTTCCTAGAAGAACTTCTTGGAGTTTCATCCATGCTCTGTGTTGGGTGCTTTTGTTCACTACTGTATCCTCCGCACCTAGAATACTGCCTGCTGCACATTTATCCTCTCAATAAATATTTGTTGAGTGAATGCATGAGTGAATTCCTTCAACAAACTGGTTGTTGGTTGATAGTGTACCAACAAGAAATGGATATTTTCCTAATGATCTCCTGGGACGACGAGGAGGACAATTCACAGGGAACCCAATGACAGCAGCCAAGACTTCCCATGCAGGTTCCTCTCCCTGCCATCCCTGATCCCTCCTCTCTCTCTTTCCCTGTCAATTCCTCAAACCCCCTCTCCTATCCCAGCACTTCCATTTCACCCTTGGCTTCTAGAGCACATTAAACAAAAACCTGATCCCTGGAAATGGCAGAATGAAGACCATCTCTGCTTCCTCTGGGGATCCCAGCACCTCCAGTCGTCATGAGATCAGCTGGGAGGAAATGCCAGCTATGGTGGCCTAAGAAAAACCGTGACTGAAGTCTGCATTCACAGAGCAGGAGTGGAAAAGAGGAGACAGATGTGACACTCACCTACTTATTCTTCTTCTTCAGATATTTGAGAAGAGGGTGGAGCTAAGAAGTGCTTCCCCCACCCCCCTTCTCCTCAGTTCTGATTGCCAAACAGATCCAGACCTACTCACAAAAAAGGGTGCAGTTCTGCGGGGAAGAAAAATATGTCTGTGGTTTGTTTGCCTCGTTTGAGATGACAGGTGAGATACCAGACTGATGAGGAAGGCTGGCACACCAAATCTTTTTTTCTCAGTTTCAGAAACACCAAAGGTCGATGACAGGATGCCCGACTTATCTTGATCCTTCACACCATCCTGTTTCATTACACACAGGCCAAGGTAATTAGCTCAAAAGGCCACAGGTGCTAAGCCGCATGCGCTTTCTTGAAGGCGCCACAGGTTGGTGCGTCTTCCCCTCGGAGCCTTCCTTGTTATGCTTCATGTGGGTGTAACACGTGACCAGGAAGTCTACAGGAACAATCAATCACTCAGATTTGTTTGTTGCTTTGATAAAGCCACAGCATTTCACAAGTGCTCTGAGATGTGTCAGGTACTCGGTGAGCCCTCAAATGTTTGCTGACCCACTACCTTGTTCCTTCAAAGGTTTTTCTAATTCGATTCCAGTTCAGGAATAAGCTGGATGTGAACTTGGACAGATGGACTCACGAAACATCTAAGTGCTTTCCAGCTACATCCGCACTACTGGTTCACACTCACTTCCTCCCAAAGGTACGGAAGGTCGGGCTGATTCCATTAAGAAGGTTGCTGGTCAGGGACGCCTGGGTGGCTCAGTTGGTTAAGCAGCTGCCTTCGGCTCAGGTCATGATCCCAGCGTCCTGGGATTGAGTCCCACATCGGGCTCCTTGCTTGGCAGGGAGCCTGCTTCTCCCTCTGCCTCTGCCTGCCTCTCTGTCTGCCTGTGCTCGCTCTCTAACAAATAAATAAATAAAATCTTAAAAAAAAAAAAAAAAAGGTTGCTGGTCCAGGCTAAGTACAAACACTTTTGATCACTTCTTTTTTTTTTAATTTTATTTATTTATTTTTATTTACTTGATAGAGATCACAAGTAGGCAGAGAAGCAGGCCGAAAGAGGAGGAAGCAGGCTCCCCGCTGAGCAGAGCCCGTCTCGGGGCTCGATCCCAGGACCCTGAGATCATGACCCGAGCCGAATGAAGGCAGAGGCTTAACCCACTGAGCCACCCAGGTGCCCCACCTTTGATCACTTCTTAAGTTGTTTAAAGACTGTTTGGGTGGCTTTTAAATGACCAAGAGAAGTCTTTCCCATGGCAAATCAGGACACGCAGACAGAAGAGTCATTACCAGCAACAACAGGAATGAGACCTGTGGCCTCTACAGCTCAACTTCCTTCTAGGTGTTTGGCCTGGCCACCAGGTGCAGACACACACACACACAGACACACACACACACACACAGAGTCAGCAGCAAAAGCTGCTGGGTCACATCAGGGAACAGTGGCTTGAGGTCAAGCCCCAGCAGAGAGGCTGGGGATGTTTGTGGGCCAGGTGAGCAAAGAGAGCTGTGGAAGCGCCGTGTTGGGCAGGGCAGGGATGAGCCAGCCTTCTTTCCTCCTGGTGATCAGGGAAGGCTTCCCAGAAGAGTGTGCTTTCAGGAGCTGCCTGAGTGTTTGGAGAGAGCACCTGGCAAAGTGCTGGTCCTTACAGGCTGATAGTGTAGCTCAGGAAAAGGATTTGGGGACGGTTGTGGGTTGACTGAGCAAAGCAGGTGGTCAGTGATTTCCCCGAGAAAGAGCAGTTGAAAGAGTGTGAGAATTCGGCAAATTGTGTGTGTGTGTTTCTGATTATAAAAATCATGTATGTTCATCGTAGAGCACCTGGTTACATTAAAAAAAGAAATGAGAGAGACACCCATGGTCCCACTATCAAGAGAAAACCCCTGAAATCATTATAGTGTGGTTTTTCTTCAGTATTTAAAATATTTTTGAGCACAGCATATAGAGTAGCAATTGGTTTGTAACCCAGCCACCAGTTCATAATCTGTTTCTTTCACCGAACATATAGGTATTCCCTCATACAAGTATTTCCTCAAAGTACTAAATTCTTCTAAAGGGAGCATGTTACTTCATCTTTGGGACGTGACATAATGTACACTACCCTACTGGTGGACATTTAGGTTGTTTCCAGTTTTTGACTATTATACGTAATGCCAGATCAGTAACTTTGCACACGTTTCTAGAGCTCATCCCTTCCCCCGGCTCTGTATTCAAGCAATTATTATTGCGATTTTCTTTGGCTAGATTCCCAACTTGGTTTTTCTGAGCCAAAGAGAAGAAAAACAAGGTTTGGGATATTCTTTGAAAGGCCGAGGGCTTTGGTTTGATTCAGAGGAAACCGAAGCCATTAGAGAATCCAAGAGGCTCACATGGTCAAAGAGGCTGGCGGCAATAGAAAAAAGAGGGGGTACATGGTAATATGACTTTCATCCAAATCCTCCCTTCCTCTTCTTCCCCTATTCCACCTCCTTCATATCTTTCCATTCTGGGCAGACACTTGCTCTTTTCTGGGAATATATTCACTTCACTCACTCATCCATCCATTCAGTGGTAACCAAAACTGTGCTGGCATTTAATGGTGAGCACAACCAGCACCTCGGCTGTCCTCGGGGAATGGAGGGCACCGTGAAGGACGCAGCACCAGGGAAACAGACCGATGCCATTCAGTGGAATGGTGGTGAGAAAAGGGAACACCCCGAGGAACACCCAATGCTGCCTTGAAAACCAGGGCTGGCTGATAGGGGAAGGATGGCAGCAGGGAACTAGGGGAAATGGGCGATTCCAGTGCTGAGGACTGGAATCAGAGGAGAAGTTGGTAAATTTAGAAAACTTGAACTGTGGGGAAGAAGCTGGGCAGAAAAGGCAAGTTTCAGCCTGATCCTCAATTTATCTGTACTCAAGTAAGAGGATTGGCACTCACTCAAAAGAAATCTCCAGTGGCCTCTTCAAGGACAATCAAGGACTAATAGTCATTCTTTTTATTCTATTTTTAAAGATTTCATTTATTTATTTAGAAAGAGGTGGGGAGGGTCAGAGGGATCAGGAGAGTGATTCTCCAGCAGACTTCACCCTCCACACAGAGCCCGATGCAGGGCTCCATCCGGTGACCTTGAGATCATGACCTGAGCCAAAACCAAGAGTCAGACGCTTAACTGACTGAGCCACCCAGGCGCCCCAATAATAGTTTTTTGATATCTAATTCACATACCATAAAATTCACTCATATAAAGTATACAGTTCAATGGTGTTTAGTATGTTCAGTGCTGTGTAACAATCACTAGAACATTCTCATCATCCCCAAAAGAAAACCTGTCCCTATGAGCAGTCTCTCCTCCTCCTGTGCCCCACCCCCACAATGCTAGACAAACACAAATCTGCTTTCTATCTCCGTGGATTTATCTGTTCTGGATAGTTTGTATAAATTGAATCACACCAAGTATGGGGTTTCTGTGACTGCCTTCTTTCACGCAGCATAATGTTTTCAAGGTTTATGTTATTGCATGAATCGACACTTCATTCTTTTTGTGGCCAAATAATATTCCATTGTATGAATACTCCACATTTTGTCTCTCTGTTCATCAGGTGATGGACATCTGGGTTGTTTCCTCTCTTTGGCTATTGTGAATAATGCTGCTATGAACATCATGTGGACATATGTTTTCATTCCTCTTATATATATTCCTAGGAGTGAAATTGCTGTGTCACATGATCCCTGTGGTTTAACATTCTGAGGAACTGCCAAGCTGCTTTTCAAAGTGGTTGTACCATTTTGCATTGCACCAGAAATATATGAGAGTTTCCATCTTCCCACATCCTTCCTGACATGTTATTGTCTGCTGTTTTTATTTTAGCCATCCTAGATCAATGGAGTGGTATCTTGCGGTTTTGATTTGCATTTCCCTAATAACTAATGATGCTGAACTTCCTTCTATGTGCTTATTGGCCATGTGTATGTCTTCTTTGTGGAGATATACCTACTCCAATCTTTTGGCACTTTGAAAAAAAAATAGGCTCCATGTCCAGCATGGAGGCCAACTGGGGCTTTGAAGTCACAACCCTGAAATCAAGACATGAGCTGAGATCAAGGGTCGGATGCTTAACCAACTAAGGCACTCAGGCAACCCTCTTTTGCCATTTTTAAACTGGGGTATTTGTCCCTTTATTGTTGAGTTGTAAGGGTTCTTTATATATTATAGATGTAAATCCCTGACCAAATGTGCGTTTGCAATATTTTCTCCCACTTTGTGTATAGTCTTTATTTTCTTGATGGCACCCTTTGAAGTACAAAGGTTTTAAAATTTTGATGAAGTCCAATTTATGCAATTCTTAAAATTTCTTCTACTTTTGGTGTCATATCCCAGAAACCATTACCTAATCTATGGTCCCAAAGATCTCCTCCTACGTTTGCTTCTACAAGTTTTATGGTTTTAGCACTTACATTTAGGTCCATGATGCATTTTGAGTTCATCTTCACTTACAGTGTGAGGTAGGGGTCCTACTTGACTCTTGCATACCGGATATCCAGTTGTCCCAGCAGAAAAGTCACTTTTTAGGGTTGATAAATCTTCCAGGCAGGAAAAAAAATGTATCACCTTTTCCTCCATCATTTCCTAGAAAATATGTCCTTAAACAGCAAGGAGAAACTGTAGGCAGCTCTTGGCTGATCCCAGCAAGGCCTTGGGTCAGAAACAAGGAGACCAAGATGGAAGGCTCAGTCAGTAGTGCATGGCTCCTCAGTGATGGCTTCTTATCTTCCTCCATCTTCATCACTGGGTCCTGGCAAAGTTCCAGGTAAGCCCAGCATATGTGTGCTTAATTTGGACTCACAAGCTCTGGCGGGATTTTCTAGTATTTTCTTTCTTTGAGTATACCCACTGTGTTTCTGGAAGGCTGTGGGTGACTAGTCTTCCTAGAGATCCTAGCCCATCCCAGGTGGAAGGAGGGCTGATGGGTGGCTTCGGGGCTAGTGAAAAGCATGAGTTCCCTGAGTTTTGTCTTCAGTCTGCCATTTGGGTTGGGCAGGCTAGAGACCTTAGCCTAGTTCGGGGTTTGTTAAATTACCGTGGGAATGAACATGGGAGGACAGTGATATGTTCCTCATTTGTCGATCTTCTCTGGTAAGGGCAGGACCTGAGCTTTCTTACTCTGACAACAGTGTAACACCAGCTGACGTGTATTGACAACTGATGTTCTCCAGGCGCTGTGCTTAGCCTTTTATGTGCTGGTTCCCACACAATCCTCAGAATGCCCTGAGGGAGATCCCGGTACCATTCCCATTGGATGGATGAGAAAACTGAGTCTCAGAGCAGTTAAGTGACTTGCCCAAGACCACACAGATGGCTCCTGAGACTCCAAAGTCCAACTTCTTAACCACTACTTTTATTACCTGAATCTTACTCACTTCTCCACCTTTGGGGCTTAGTACAGTGCCTGGGACAAAGCAGATCAGTCATTTAACTTCTCTTTGCCTCTGTTTCCTCCTCTGTAGAATGAGGACAGTAACAGAATGTACCTCACAGGGCTACAGTGAGTATTAAATAAATCAGTGTTCTTACAGTCTCAGTCCTAATCTGAGTTAGCTGAGTTCAGGCAGAGGATGCTACTTGTAAGCCCTCAATGAAGACTGGTCTTGCTCTCTCTGAGCACGACCTTCTTTCTGATGTGGTGAAAGAGGAAAGGGTCAGCCTCCGCGACACCCAGAGTGGTCCAGTCCACCCCGCTGGCCAGTGGCATCATAAATGACATAAGCAGATCGTTGCCACACCCCAAATGGCCATCCCACAACAAACAGTCTCATCGGGCGCAGGCAGAACACGGTTGCCTCGGTAGAGAGCAGGCCTCTCTGAGTTACCTGGTTTCAGTTCGAATACCAGCCATCTCCTGGAGTTGATGTGACAACTACACGGGATACTACGTACCAAGGGCACAGGCCAGCGCCAGGCCCAAGGATGCGTGGTCACAAACGGGAAGGCCACACGGCAGGGATTTTGGTCAGTTTGGTTCATCACCCTACCCTTGTCTGAAATAGCACTGCGTTGTTTTCTGTGGCTGCTGGAACAAATCACCACAGACACGGCTGTGTAAGCAACCCAGCTTTATTCTTCTAGTCCTGGAGGTCAGAAGTCCAAAATGAGTCTCATAGGAATAAAATGAAGATGAAGAAGGGCAGCTTCCCTCTGGAGGCTGCGGGAGAGAGTCTGTTTCCTTGCCTCTTCCTGCTTCCTTATCCCCGGCTCCGGCTTTCACCCCACCTCCCCCATGATCCCCCTGCTTCAGCATCCCAACACTTTCCTCCTCTGCAGTCAAGATCGCCTACCTCCCTCTTATTAGGACCCTTATAATTATATTTAGGGCATACCAGATAACCCACAATACCCTTCCTATATAAAATCCTTAACTTCACACCACCTGCAAAGTCCCTCTGCATCTAGGTTACATTTGGAGGTTCCGGGAATTAGGACTTGGATCTCTTTGGGGGCCATTATCCAGCCCACCCCAAGCATCGCCCTGGCTCAGCCCTTTCAGGAATGACCACAGGAGCACACATGGCCTCCTCGCCTTCAGGTCCCACTCAAATCTCACCTTCGGTGTGGATTTCCTGACCCCAATTTAACACTGCAACTTAACTCCGCCATCACACACACTCCTGATCCCCCTTATCCCTTTAACTTCATTTTCCCCACAGCACTTTTGGCTTCCTAGCACACTACAAAATGTACTTGTTTATCACGGCTATTGGTATTTGTCTATTTTCCTCACGCGAATAGAGACTCAAGGATTACTTCTGGGGCAAGGACTTTTCTGTTTTAGTCTCACATGTCTCCTAGGGGTCTGGAGCAGTGCTGGGCAAATAGCCAGTGCTCAGTACATGAATGTTGAATGAACATGGGACCTGCTTGGCCTCACCAAGTTTCTCTCAGCTGTGAGTCTGGTTCTTTATCTTCTGTGCTCAATCGAGGCTTTCATAACCACGAAGGCATTGCCTGTGGTGAGGCCAATCGATTCTAGGCAACCTATGTATTAGCCCGTTCACGGTCTCCACCCCATTCCATTAACACACTGGCAATTTTGATCTCTAAAATACACATAACCTCAATTCTTATCTCCACCAAGACTTGTGAAAGTCTGGGATGGCAATGGATGATTAGGCTTTGGACATTTACTGAAGGATAAACTTCTGAGAATTCAGATGATGCAGAGATGGGAGGGTAAGTGATCCCTGCCTGAAGCCGCTGGAGTTTGTTATACTGAGTTACACTGTTTCTAACTAGTCTACCTGGAGTTAATGAAGTCTGTGGTTTCTGCAGTTGGTCAGGCATAAGAGGTTGGCTGGAGAGGGGTCATGAGCACCTGTGGGAGCATGGTGGAAGGGCTTCAGGGTGCCCATGAGCTTCCTGAAACTGCATGTGAACTCTTGTGTATGTGTGTGCTCTTAAGGAGAGTAGAGTGCATTGCTTGAATCAACTTCTCAACAGGAAAACTGGAGAACTTCTGCACTTCCCCAGCTGTAAGGTCTCTGTGAGTCTGTGACTCAGGACATATAGCTCAAATTAACAGGCTGCACACAGTTCAGGGAGGAAAGGCATGCCCCCTTCTCATCACCCCAAACCCTAACAAGTCTTCAAGCTATTGTGTTAAAGATGCTGAACCAGGCACTAGTTCAAATCTCAAGTTGACCAGTCTCAATTTTCACAAGACTCTGGGCATTTCATGAGGCCCCAGTTGTTCTCGTGGTAGAATTGGGATTGTTCTACTTTTTTTGATTTTTTTTCTTGTGTGAATATGAAAATTCTTCAAGGGTACAAAATGCTGTAGAATCAAGAAATATTAATGATAAAGAAAATAATGTGCTTTATTTTGTTATGTGGCAATAGACTGGATTGTTTCCTATGCTGCCTGCCATCCATCCATCCATCCATCATGAATAAATTGAGGTTCAGAGAAGTCACTCAAAACCTAGAAAGAGCACAACCTGATTGAAAACCTACTTCTGACTGCTACAATGGCTATGTTCCCCGCCATTACCCACCAAAACACTCCTGGAGGCAGAAGGGAGGAGAACTACCTCCCAGAAGGAAGGCGGGAGGACAGGTCGACCAAAGACAGCACCTTGAAATCTGTGTTTTACCTTTCAATGCATGTGCATGTTACAGTGCACTCCATATTATGCCCATGCTCGTCTGAATAGCAAAGAATTTCCCAGCAATCTTTAAGTCCAATGAATGCTCTGGGAAGGGGCTCCCCCGACTCCGAGTAGCTCTGCTACAATCTGTACCCCAAACACCATTTTCCATGTCAGATGTTGGTTATTTTCGAGACTTATCTCCTGCATTGGACTAGAAGTTCCTGGAAGGCAAGAGCTGAATCGGATTCTTCCTTTCTTCCTCCTGAGACCGAGTCCAGCATCCAACATGAAACAAGCACACAGATCATGAATTTGGCAAATACTTATCACATGCCTGCCTAACCAAGTTCAGGTGCCATGAGAGAGTCAGACGGATCACTGCTCTCAAGACATTTATAACTGAGCAGGAGAGACCAGGCTTCCAGAATCTGCCTGGAAAGAATCTTCCCAAGACTCTTGGCACCACATTTTAAAAGCTTGGGACTGTAATGCAGCAACAGAAGAAATGGTAGGTAATTAAACACCAAATAAAAAGTGTCATTAAATAGGACAAATTTTGTTGAAAAGTGACAACCTGTTCCTCTGGAAAGGCAGCATTGTGTCAGTTAGAGAGCACACCTTGCAGTAGCAAAGTACAAATTATTGATGATGAAACGAGTATTTCCCAAGAGGGAAAAGTTGAAAGCACAGTCACCTGCCCTAGATGCTATCTATTCTGCCAGAAGGGTCTCAGTCTCTGACTGCTTGGCCTTTGAGAGCCACATTCTGAACTTCAGTGGCACAGATAAAGCCATGTCCCTTTCTGACAAACATGGGTAGATTCTGGCCTTATTAGATTGAAATTGATTCATCAGATATTCTCTGAGCTCACTATGTCTGTGTGGGCTGTGCAGTGAGAGGCAGGGGTACACGATGAAGGGTTCACAAACTTGGCAATGAAACAGGGAGTTAAAATCCTGGCTCCTCCATGAATCAGCTAAGGGATACAGAATGGGGTTTTTAGCTCTCTGAGCCTTGGTTTTTTTAAACCACAGCATGGAGATCCTAATTCTTATCTTGTAGGTTGTCGTAAAGGTTCATTGGGGGTGATGGACAAAAAGCTCTCTGCACAGGGAATTGCACACAGGTGGGCACAAGAAGTGGCAACTGTGGGGTGCCTAGGTGGCTCAGTTGGTTAAGTGACTGCCTTTGGCTCAGGTGATGATCCCTGGGATCGAGTCGGGCTCTTTGCTCAGCCAGGAGCCTGCTTCTCCCTCTTCGACACTCCCTGCTTGTGCTCACTCTCTCTCCCTCTCTCTCTGTCAAATAAATAAATAAAACTCTAAAAAAAGGCAATTGTGGAAAAATTAAGGAAGTAATTTCTAATTTCAAAAAACCTTGGGTATAGTGAAAAGACCAGTGTGTTAACAGGTTAAATGGCATTAGCGTGATGGGTGTGACTATTTTCAAAGCAAACATTTATGGAGTGCTTACTGTGGGCCAGATACTGTGCTAAATGATTATAGCTGGATAAACTCATTTATTCTGCACAAGAGGGTGGGTAGCAGGAACCACAACTGTTCCCAGTGGGGCACGTGAGGCTTAGAGGCAGTTTAAGTAACATGGCTCGGGGGCATAGAGCTGAAGAGTGGTAAGAAGCAGGGACTGAACCCAGCGATCAGACTCTACAGTGGGAATTCAAGGCACAACCATGAAAGAGAAAGAAGACAGGAGAGGCTTCACAGAGCTGATACCAGAATGGTGAGCAGTTCCTCACCAGTCATGAGAGAAGGAACCCAGGCAGGAGGAAAAGGCAGCTGCAAACAGCTGGGGGGATGCACAGATTGTTCTGTCCGGGAATGCAGGTGGGTGTGCACAGAGAGTTTGGGATGATCTAGAAGATGAAGGGGGGAAGCCTCAGATGCCAGGCATAGGGATTTGGAATTTTAACCTGGAAGAAATGAAGGACCAATGAAGGATGAGAAAAACAGGGTCACTGGCACATACAGATATGCCTATCTGCTAGGTTCGAAGAGGAAATGACTCTGGGCACTCTACTGGAATAGTCAGGCCACATCCCATTTAACAACTAAATTACAACTTTCTAGATAGTGTGTGTGTGTGCAAGTCTCCCCGGTACCCTACTGGCCAGTAAATTCCTTAAATGTCAACTCTAACTGCTTTTCTTCTCCCGCAAGGGCTGGGCAAGTCTAGGAGCCTGAAGAATCAGATGAATGAGGGATGACAAGCATGAATGAGTAAACGAGAACTGAAGTTGTGAACGGAGTTGTGGGCTGGATTTAAGGAATTGCATGTAGCTGGGGTGGGTCACGAACCTAAATGTGAAAGGGAAACAGAAAAACTCCTAGAAGAAAGCATAGGAAAATAGCACTGTGGTTGCCAAGATTTTCAAACAGGACATGAGAAGCACTAGCCATAAAAGGAAAGGGTAATAAACTCAACTTCAATAAAATTAAGAATGTCTATTCATCAAAGATGCTATCTGGAAAGTGAAAGGCAAGCTCCAGATAGAAGAAATGTGTGTTCCCATATAGATGATAAAGAACTCCTAAATATCACTTTGAAGAACCAGTTTTTAAAAATGAGGGACAACTCAAACAAGCACTTAAATACATGTATTTAATATATACACACAGGCACTCCATAAATACATACACACACACACATATAAACATAGATCAAAACACATACATATGTACATATTCCATCACATACCCACCAGAATGGGTGGATTAAAAGACCAACACCACCAATTACAGAAGGATGCAGAGCAACTGGAACTCTCATGTATGACTGGTGAGAGTAAAATTTGGTACAACCACTTTGGAAAACTTTCCGGCAGTTGGCTGATGCTGAACATATTCCCGCCCTAGGACCCAACAGCTCAACTCTTGGGCACATCAATGCAAGAAAAAAGTGCCAACAGCCCACCCAAAGACTTGTTCATAACAGCTCTGTTCCAACAGCCCCAAACTGGAAACAGTCCAAACAGCCATCAGCAGGAAAAGGGATAACCATAGAGGGGCCCAGTCAATGATGGTATAGTCACATTCATGTAAAAACTGACTATGGCTACAAGCAACCAAATGGAAGAATTTCAAAGACACTGTAGAGTGAAAAATGCTAGACACAAAGATTCAAGGACCGGAAAAACCAATCGATAATGACAGAAGTCAGACAGTGGGTTCCTCTGGGAGATACTGCCTGGACATGGGTCTGTGGGAGCCTCTGGGTTACTGAAGTGTTCTTTATCTTGCTTTGGCTGGTGATTCCACAGAGGTGCTCATATGGAACGATTCACTGAGCCATACACTTAAGAGTAGTGCACTCTACTGTATGTTATACCTCAAGAAGGATGTTTTGATAGCTAATAAATATAGTGTTCATTTCAAAACTTGCTGAAGAAGAGGTCAGTCTGACATATTTCACAAAAAGTTAAGAATGAATTCAAATGTTAAAACAATAAAATTAAAGGCATGGAGCATGAAATTCAAGGACTAGAATGGGGTGTTTCAAGAGCTGGAGCAGGAAAAAGGGGTGTTAGAGGGAGTCAGAAAACAGAGTATGGCCACCTAGAGTCCAGCACCAGGAAGAAATCCTCAGAGAGGTCATCAGCCCAGAACTGCTGGGGACCTGGCAGGAGGGGAAGAGACTAGATCTTGGTGTAGAAGTCAACAAGGAGCTAATCATTCCTGGGGCTCCTTGCTGGCTCAATCAGTTGAGCATCTGACTCTTGATTTCAGCTCAGGTCATGATCTTAGGGCTGTGAGACTGAGCCCTGCGTTGGACTCTGTGCTGAGTGTGGGTCTGCTTGGGATTCTCTCTCCCTCTGTCCTCCTTTCACTCATGCTTTCTCTAAACAATTAAATCAAAAATTAAAAAAAAGAAGAAGAAGCAGCTCATCATTCCTGAGCTGGGAAGGATGCCACTGAAACCAGAATGAGCACTGGTATTAAGAGCAATTACCAACATAACACTGAGTATTTACTGAGCATCTACTATAGGCCAGGCCCTGCTGTCGGTGCTCCACAGGAGTCATCTTCTTTAATCATTCTGGCCACTCAGTGAAGTTACTCTGGTTACCCCAAGTTTACAGAATGCAGTAACTTCCCCGGGGTCTCCGAGGGTCAGAGAAAGAGACCCAGGGCAGGCACGTAGGAAAGCCAGTGAATGAAAGAATTTCAAATGACTTCAGACATTTGAACAGGTCTGCGGAGCAGATGGATTACTTACATGATACAAATTCTGCAGGAATGACCAGCTCATTGTCCACCCAGCAGCGTACTGACCAGAATCCTAGGAAAAGAGCAGAAATGGAGTATTTTTTAAATGCTTTCAGGTATATAAACATATAATACCCAAACTAAATTTAAAGGGTATAGTGTGGGGGCGCCTGGGTGGCTCAGTGGGTTAAAGCCTCTGCCTTCGGCTCAGGACATGATCCCAGGGTCCTGGGATTGAGCCCCACATCGGGCTCTCTGCTCAGCGGGAAGCCTGCTTCCTCCTCTCTCTCTCTGCCTGCCTCTCTGCCTACTTGTGATCTCTGTCTGTCAAATGAATAAATAAAATCTTTAAAAAAAAAAAAGGGTATAGTGTGCAAAAGGGTGTGGCTTGAAGGGGAAAAGTAAAGTTTCTTGCACTGAACTTGGTTGGAAAGTAGATATTGGGGGCAACCTATCCTAAGAGCTGTTATACTGTGACCTCCTGCGATCTGGGAGTTTCATTTCATGTACTTCAAGTCACTCTTCCTAATTTGTCTTCCTCCATGCAATGTCAGGTTAGGCAGAAAGGGATGAAAAGATCCAGGAAGCTTCCCTCTCTCCCCCACCTCCCTCTCTTCTGTTTCTTTCTTTTGATAGGTATATATTTATTACACACATATTATATTCCATGCATTGTTTTAGAGATTAAGGATACATTGATGAGTAAAATAGGAAATTCCTGCCAGGCTTCATGAAACCAGTATTAAAGTCAGAGGACACACACAATTCACAAATAAACAGACATAATTCCAGGCAGTGATTGAAATCAGTGAAGAAAAATGAAGTTAATTAGGTAGAGGCCTTTCTTTTTGTGTGTGTATGTGTATTTTTCTAATATTTTTAATAACTTTTTTATTATGTTATGTTAATCCCCATACTGTCTATCATTAGTTTTTGATGTAGTGTTCCATGATTCCTTGTTTGCATATAACACCCAGTGCTCCATGTAATATGTGCCCTCCTTAATACCCATCACCGGGCTCACCCAGCCCCCCCACCCTCTCTCCTTTAAAACCCCAAGTTTGATTCCCAGAATGCAGTCTCTCATGGTTCCTTTCTCACTCTGATTCCCCCACCTTTCATTTTTCCCTTCCTTCTCCTAATGTCCTCCGTGCTATTCCTTATGTTCCACAAGTAAGTAAAACCATATAACTATCTCTTTCTCTGCTTGACTTATTTCACTTTAGCATAATCTCCTCCAGTTCCATCCATGTTGATGCAAATGGTGGGTATTCACCCTTTCTGATGGCTGAGTAATATTCCATTGTATATATGGACCACATCTTCTTTATCCATTCATCTGTTGAAGGGCATCTTGGCAAGTAGAGACCTTTCTGAGGGGTTGATGTTTAAGCTTTGATCTAAGTAGAATGAAAGAGCAAGCTATGAGAACATGACGAAAGAGACTTCCAGGATCAGAAATAAAAAATCAGAAATGCAAAGGTCCTAAGGTGGGCATACACGAGGCTTGGTCAGAGAAGAGCAAAAAGGCTAGCTTGGTTAGTGCACACCAAGGAAAGTAAAAGGTCTTTGTAAGCCGCAGGGAAACCATTGGAAGGTTTTGCATTAGGAAGCAACTTGATCTGTTAGCTTATGGGGAGAAAGAACTCACAAGGGAGCAAGACAATAAGCAAGAAGAGAAACTAGGAGGCCACTGCTGGAGTCTAGGGGGAGTTAATTAGCAGCTGTGTCAAGGGCGGGTACTGGCAGAGGTTTTAAGTTGAAGCTGGATTCAGAAGACTGTCTGCAGGAAGAGCTGCAGGGTTTGCTGGTGAGAACGGTATGAGAGACAGAGGTCAAGGATGTCCCTAAGTTTCTGTCCTTCAGTCCTTAAATGAATGATGCTGCCACTGATTTGGGGAATGATCAGGTTTAAGGGGTAAACCAGAAGGTTAATTTCTGACATGCTGAATTGCAGATACCCATTAGATATTCACTTGGAGCTATTAGCAGGCTGTTGCTTGGTATTTGGTGGGGGAATCATAGAAACCATCTGAAGTAATGGATAACGAAGACGTGGTCCATGTATACAACGGAGTACTACACCTCCATCAGAAAGATGAATACCCAACTTATGTATCAACATGGACAGGACTGGAGGAGATTATGCTGAGTGAAATAAGTCAAGCAGAGAAAGACAGTTATCATATGGTTTCACTTACTTGTGGAGCATAAGGAATAACATGGAGGACATGGGGGGATGGAGAGGAGAAGTGAGTTGGGGGAAATCGGAGGGGGAGACAAACCATGAGAGACTGTGGACTCTGAGAAACAATCTGAGGGGTTTTGGGGGGGTGGGGGGTGGGGAGAGCCTGGTGATGGGTATTAAGGAGGGCACATATTGCATGGAGCACTGGGTGTGGTGCCTAAACAATGAATCTTGGAACACTGAAAAAATAAATTAACAACAACAAAAAAATTAACAACAAGAAAGAAATCATCTAAAGTAATCCCTTATGGACAGAAAAACCTCAGTGCTCCCTAATTATTAACATTTATTCATTCAGTAAATATTTCTTGAGGACCTACTGCATGTCACACACTCTACTGGGTGCTGGGGAGTACAGCACAGATTTGGTCAGAAACAGTCACTCTCTTCATCACAACTTAATTAGTTCACTCGTTTCTAAGACACTTCTCTGAATGTGTAAATACAAAGAATCAACTCTCAAGAGTTATAAATACTGAGATGCTCTCTGACTCAGCAATTTGGAAGAGCTTAGATTTTCCGAAAGAAAAGAGCTATAAATAGATTTGGACAAATGACAGATTTACTCATAAAATATGCGAAGACTGCCTTAAAATGAATCAGAAGAGACTGTCTCTCAACCAAATTGTTTACGAAGAGTCAACTTGGTGTAATGGAAAAGCTTACAGGGCTGGAAGGCAGAAGCTCTGGGCCTGTGTGTTCTTCTTGGACTAGGTCACATGTATGACCTTGACTGAGTCCTTGACTCATCTTGAGTCAGTTTTCTCTTCAATAAATTGAATGTAAGATTCAGTGTTTTCTTTAACCCATTGAGCTACCCAGGCGACCCCCCTTTTAAAGATTTTATTTATTTATTTGACAGAGATCACAAGTAGGCAAGATTCAGTGTTTTCTAAAGAGCCTCCAAACTATTAAGTTCTTTCTTTGCATTATTTCTCTTACTGGACTCTCATTCTTCTTCCCAACATTTATTAAAAAACAAAACTCCAAACTCCAAGGTGATTCTTCTCTTCTATGAAGGCTCATTTTTCAAAGCAAAGTAAAGCTGGTTTTTTTCCTTTTTGCAACTGACAATTTTTTTTCTGATTCTAAAAAAAATGATCCCTGATCAGAAAAGCACAAAGAGAGTAAAAAGTCTCTACAGTCATACCACTGAGGTCACTCTGTTGTATCTACAATGTATCATATGGCAGGTGTTGAATATTTGTTGAATGAATGACCGCTGCTAGTATTTGTGAATTTTAGTCAAAAAGAAAGAAAGAAAGAGGAGAAGGAGAAGGAAGGAAGGAAGGAAGGAAGGAAAGAGGAGAAGGAGAAAATCCTTTCTCTGGGAGTTGTTTAGCCACTAAAGCAGCAGGGGTCAGTTACAGTCACCAGGGACTGAAATGGCTGGGAGCCTACCAGATCTCAAATTACTGGTTTCACAACAGTTGAGATCTGAAATCTATGGAATGTGGGGAAACAATAACACCAAATACACCATTCTGAAGGCTGTAAACAGTATCAAGGGTGGCTCAGTTTGAGCAATAACAAGGAAGGCTACAAAACAGTCCAAGGGCTAACCAGGAGTGGCTCCTGCAGCTGACAGGAGGGCAGGTTCTGCCCCACAGATCCTTCCTCCCACACTTGGGCCCTTTTCCTTCCCTACAGCACCAGGATGTGTTTTCTTGGGGCACCTGAGCTGACCTCAAAACTTTATTGAAAACCTAGCATCTTTTTGATTGTTAACTTCCCT
Source organism: Taxidea taxus jeffersonii (assembly GCA_003697995.1). Taxonomy (NCBI): domain Eukaryota; kingdom Metazoa; phylum Chordata; class Mammalia; order Carnivora; family Mustelidae; genus Taxidea; species Taxidea taxus. The sequence goes on from ML108045.1 coordinate 17,248, forward strand.
CTCAGTGAAAGGTGGTTTCCTGGTTACCAAGGGGCATCTGGGCAGAAGGCTTTAGACAGACCTGCATCAATCAGGGAAAAGGTAGTTGCTAGCTTCAGAAGGTCACCTGTGCAACAGGCAGATCAGAAGACCTTATATATGCTTTCAGAGATGGCCCTACTATTGGCAATATTTCCTAACAGCCCACCTGCCTGAGTAACTTTTTCATCTTCCAAAGCCAAGCTCAAATAGGACCTTCAAGGAAGGTCGCCAAGCAGCCTCTCAGGGCAGAGTCCCTGTGCTATGCCATGTTCCTGCTTTCTGTGCTGAACTTACCGCACTGTAATTAACTGGTTTCTAGGCTGGTTTGCGAGCTCCTCCAAGGTAGGAGCTGTGTTGTATTCACTCATGTTTCAAGGGACCTGCATAGTGCCTGGTGCTTAATAGATACCGCTCGAGTGCTTTTGCATAATTAGAGGTAGCAGGTTGGATAAATGAGCACAGCAGGCAGGATATAACTAACCCAGTGGGGCCAGGGGGTGACAGGGAGCTGAGGAACTTCCCATCCAGAGCAGGAAGCTGCCCTTCAGCTCTAGCTGACTGCTCCACAGGACAAGGGCCCAGTGGGGCCAAATCCGGTGATTTTTCAAGATCTGAAAATTCAGATCCACATGTCAAATGTCCCAGTTTTTCAACATTAGCTCCTCCTTCCATTTGGGAGAAAAAAATGCATGGGAGAAAAAGAAAAAGTGTGGCACCATTTCCTTTGTGGGGCAGTGCCTACCCCTTCCTTTTGTCAAAATGCCAGAGAAGGTTCACCTCTACCAGGAAGAGCCTACCTGACTAATCCCCAGTCACCTCCAGTTATTTCAACTAAGGTAACACTCCCATTCCAGGGAAACTGGTTACCTGAGGGTAACTGTAATTCTCTTACTTGAGACTTGTTTTGTTTTGGAAACTCCTTGATAGTGCAAGAGTAGACCAGTATTCCATGCAATTAATAAGTGTTTATCAAGTATTTATATTGTACAGATAACTCTGTCATATACATCACCTTTGACCCCAACTAACCCAGTTGGGAATGAAGACAAAGACAAAGAAAGTAAAAACAGGAGATAAAATTCAGAAAACATTTATTAAGTGCTTGGTATTCACAATTTTGTTCTCCATTCATCCGACATTCAGTGAGCGTTACTACAGCCCTGCACAGTGCTTAGCACCTGTAAATTGAGCCACTAAAATGTATAAGCTAGCCAGTGACATGGATAAGTAAACCCATTTATAATAAGTGACCTGCCAGAGCAATGTTCAAAGTACAGCAACAGTTTGGAGAAACGAGTGTCGACCTCTCCCAGGGACACTGGGCAGGCAGTATCATGGAGAAGATAAGTTCGAGCTGCTTATCTGGCTTTTTTTTGTTTGTTTGTTTTACTTTTATTGTGACATTTTACGACATACATAAAAATACTGAGACCAGTACAATGAAACTCCATGTACTCACAACCTGCTTTAACAATTAGTAACTCATATACGCTTCTGATTCATCAGTACCCTCCGCCGCTTCCCTCCATCCCTTCATTTTGTCTTGAAGCCAATCCGAGACATCTTTATCATTTCACCCATAAATGCTGAGTTTAAAGAAGGACTGGGAATGTCTTCCACTATTAACTTCCTTTTCCATCTATTCTGCCAGCACCTCTGCCAGAGTGATACACTCTGATTCCTGCGGAGACTCCGAAGCCTTAGCTGGTTCAGGGTAGAGACGCAAGGCTGTATTGGACCCTTTCAGTTGGTTGAAGAAGATGGAACTGATCCAGTGAAAATCCCCTCCTGCCTTATCTGAAATGCTGACCATTCTTCAGGTCCTCGGTCCCAATCGCTAATTCTTCAGAAAAATTGCTAATTCTTTAGAAGCTTATTGAATTTATTGAATTTAGAAGCTTACTGAGGGTTGTACAAATGAACTAATGTTTGTACAAACAACGTTGTGTTTGAACAAAGTGGTGGCTACATTCCACACTCCCATGTGCCCTTAACCTCAAACCTAAGACCCAAGGGGCCTGCCCTGACTGAGCCGACCCAAAGCTGCTTCCTATCACAAGTTTGATCTTCACTGGGTTGGGAACCTAGACGCATCTGAGCATCTGGTTCTCTACACACACCCTCCACCCTTTGGCATTTCCTATCTGCCTGAAAGGTAGCATCAGCCACGCAGTCACTCGACCAGAACACTGTCCCGGACTCCCTCTCCCTCACAATTCTGTCTGTTCCTTCACAGCCGCCCATGATTAACCACATCCACCACCATCCTCCGATTGAGGTCCCGGGCCCCTTCCTTCAAGTACCGCAATACTTAAGCATCTTTCTGCCTTTAGCACGACCCTCCTCGTGCTGCACGCAGCTGTTCAAAACCCTCTCACAGTTCCTGACCCCTGCAGGATCAAGACCATCCTCCTTACCACCGACCAGGAGGCTCTGCAAAATACAAGGCCTGTCAGTTAGCTCTGCAGCTTCATCTGCTGCATCTCCTCCGTGGCCGGCAAACAAATGCTCATTCTGCGGGCCTGCTTTCTCGCGTTCTGTGCTCTCACCCGGGAAGCGCCTCTTCTCTCACGAATAAGAAAAGCTACACCCACCGCGCCCTTGCTTACAAGCGTGAGCTCCCACGAGTCCACAAGAACACGAAGTCATCACCCTCATCGTGCAGGTGGAGAAATGGAAGGTGGGCACCTTACCCATGGCCACACAGCTACTCAGTGGAGGAGGCAAGGCTCGGATTCAGACTCGCGGCGCCGGAGGCCCCGGGCCGAGCCAGAAGAGTCCCGAGCGCCTGCACACTTTCCACCGCCGCCGCGACGGTCCCGGCGGCGGACAGCCCCCGTCTGCGCCCGAACCGCGACCGGCGGATCCAGCGGAGAACTAGGCTTCTGATTGGCCGCCTCCGGCAACCGTTGGAGAGAGGGCGGGACCGAGGGCGTCGCAGAGAAATGACGCAACGCCGCGGCTCCTTAAAGGCGCCAGCCCCTTGCGCCGCCGATGGCGCAGGCGCGTTCCGGGGGCTCCCGCTGCTGCTCTGAGCGCAGAGAGTTGGGCCGGGCGGGCGCGCGCGTGCGCGGGCTGTGCAGACAGGGCGCGCGCCGGGCAGCTCCAGGGGTCTGGCGGGGCGGCTGAGGCAGCTGGACCAGGCGGCTGACGAGGCGGCGCGGAGATGGCCGAAGGCAGCGCTGTGTCCGACCCTCAGCATGCCGCGCGTCTGCTGCGAGCGCTCAGCTCTTTCCGCGAGGAGTCCCGCTTTTGCGACGCGCACCTGGTCCTCGACGGGGAGGAGATCCCCGTGCAGAAGAACATCCTGGCGGCGGCCAGCCCGTACATCAGGTGAGGAGGGGGCCGCGGCGGGCCGGGCGGGGCCGCGCTGCCCGGAGCCCGGGGGTGGGCCGGGCCGGGCCGGGCCGGGCGTGTCCCGGAGCCCCTGGTCCCCACTCCGCCAGCCGCCCCGCTCCTCCCCGGTCACCGCTCGGCGCGGGGCCCCTCGGGCGGACGTCCTGCCGGACCCCCGGGACGGCCCCTTAGCCTCGGTCACCCTCCGGCCAGACCCTGTCCCCTGCGGACCCCCGGCCCCCTGGAGTCGACCCCCGGAGCCTGGGCCGCAGCTCTCCAGTCAGCCCTCCCTGCTCCGGTGCCCGCCGCCCGGCGTTCGCACGGGCCTCCGAGCCGCCGAGGCCCCGGGACGCCGTCCTGGGCCGGCCGGGGACCCGCACCCGCGAGCAGGGCGGAGCCTCGCCGGGGCCCGGCCCGCCGAGCCCGGCTGAAGTTTGCCGGCCGCTCGCCTCCAAACCGCGCCGCGGGCCGGGCCGGCGCGGCGGACGGAGCGGGGCGCGCCCCTCCCGCGGGGAAGCCGGACAAACACTTCCTCGCCCGCGGCCGGCGGGGGGAGAGCCCGTGGGACCTCCTCCGCGGGGTGCGCCCTCCGACCCCCGAGGCCAGGCCGAAGTTCCTGTCAGACGCGTCTTTTTCCGCGCGGGGTGGGAGCTCCGTGTAGAAGCTGGGCTGTGCGTTACAGGCACACGTTAGAGTAAGCCGTAGCTAATTTTAGAGCGCTCACTGTAATTCTCAGGATGCGGTTACGAGCGAGGATCCGGAGATTGCAGAGACTCAGAGGGCATTTTAAAACTTAGGGAGAGCAAAGCTTAAGCTGATATGCTAAGTCGACTAACCGGGTTAACTAAGGTTGATAACATGGTGCTTAATCAAGTGTATCCGATCCTGCGAGGGGCTCTGTTTTCTTACAGCAACTTTCTGCAAACTGGGTTGCTCTTTTAGCAAAAGAAAAAAAAATGCTGAAAGCTGGAGAAACTGTCCAGTAAGCGGGTTAAATATAGACCAATAGTAGAGAATGTCACTAGAATTGACAGGTCAGAAAAAGCAAAATGATGGGCACGTTTTCTTAGGGCTTTTTCTGGGCACCCAAACTCCATTTTAACCTTTGCATTAGGAGATAACCTCTGCCAACTCAGAAGCAGTTCAGGTGCTCTTGGGACTTCTCCTGGCTGCGCTCTGTAAATCTGCGTGCACTCTCTGTGGGTTTAAAGGTGGGGTGCAGGGAGTCTTTGTTAGAATGGAATTTGGATTGCAGGTGTGACAGCTCCAGACTGGCCTTTGGGAGGTCTGAGCAGTCAGTATCAAATTGGAATGGGCAGGTCACAGTCGTCCCTGAATACAAAGTGTTCCCTGTTTGGGGAGATAGTTAGCACAACTGCTATAGATGAATTATTGTTGTAAGTGGCATCCAGCACACTTAAAAGAAAATTACCAATCACCAACCGCATGCTCGCTATCCCCTTCCCATGCTCCAGTTTTCTCCATACCGCTTACCACTATAATATACCCTCTGTTTCACTCATTTACTTTATCCATCTTCCCCAGCCACCGTGTAAGCTCTGTGAGGCCAGGGAGTTTTCTTTTGTCCATTACGGTATCCCTGGCATCCAGAAAGAACAGTGCCTAGCGGTTCAGCAAATGTGTCGGATGAGTGATGGCCTGCGTTTCTTCCCCAGCAGGTTGGACATGAGATGATTGGTTCTGTTATATTTCGTTTCAGATGCTCAGTTATCCCTCATTGAGAAGAGCACTAGGCCTGCTTTCTCCTTCTACCTTTTACTCCTATAGCTGTGATCTCTTGGTAGGTGACTTATTCTTGACTTCAGCTCACTAGTCTGATAAATGAGGGATAAAATGTGTCTTCGTCTCATTTAATCTTTGACCTGTGGAGGAACATGAAATAGTGCTTTGAACTCCTCCAGGTTGGCACACAAGTCTACAGAGGTAGTGGTCATCACTGCTATATCTTATGCATTCGGAAAGATGTGGCATCCCCTTGGGACGTGGTGGCAAATAATGAGAATATGTAGTAATGTCAAATGTTACTTACTTACAATAGCAGTAATTTAGGTGTGAAATACTACTAATCAAAGTAGGCAACCTGAAAGGGACTTCAGCTCTTTTTCTGGTCTAATTCTGTTACTTTTCAAATAAGGAAATGGGGCTTGGTGGGCCTTAGGATTTGTATTATGATGAAGTTACTAGTACTTAGTGGTTGAACTAAGATTAGACTCCAAGTTAATGATACCTCATCTCCTACTCGAACCATACCACGTTATGACATTAACTCGTACCTGAGTATTCTTCGTGTAAGCTCTACTACTTATCGATTCACAATATTTTAAATGTTTACCAAGTACTTGTACATGCTGTCTCATTTTGATTTTCACTTCCATCTTATTTACTAGGTAGGGCAGATATTTTTGACTTTTTATAGATAAACAGGAATCAGCCCATGTGTTTTTGTCAGTGACTGATTAAGTTTATATGACTGTTGAAGTGGTGAAATGTTCTTGGTTGTCCTTTAGAATGATGAAGCTGAAGTCTACTTCAAGGTAATTTGACTAATATATATTACTGCTTAGAAAGAAACTTTTTAGTTATTTTTATAGCTGTGATTTCCTGCTTTTAAAATGTATCCGTTTTGTTTGAAAGGAACTGTAAAGAGTTTTGGTGAAACAAAATGAATTTGCATGTTCTAGCACTTGATGTTTCTTTCTTTCCCTTTTGAAGCTCAAGCTTTTAGGTCTGTGATGTCATTAATATGGGGATTGGGTGTTCAAAAGTTTAGTAGTCTCTGATATTTTATAAAAATTTGAGTTTTTCTTATTATCTTTAGTTGGCCAGTTTAAGTAACTATCCTAAGCAATGTAAAGTTGTATGGTTTAGAAACAGTGTTATATATTGCTTCTGAATGGTCAAAAAAGGGAACCAATTCAGCTTCGTCAGAGTAGGAATTAAAGCAACTCATTTCGCATACTTACTACTTAATAGAGAAAAGTCTTTTAACCTAACTTATTGGTTTAATCATTTACTGTGCTTTGTCTTCGGTGTAGCATTTATTTTTCCTCCTGCTACTCTCGGCTGTCTGACACTAGGAGGACTTTCAGTATAAAAGGAACAAACCAGAAAACTCAACTTTAGCAGTGGAACCCTAATGATAACCTGAAAAAAGGTTGTGTAGAGTATATGTCATGCAGCTTTAGCATACAGATGCTACTGGAAGGAGGGCAGGACCTTCCACAGTCCATCATTAAGCTCGATAAGTGGGATGCTGCTTTCCCAGTATGCCCACTTTCCGGCTGTTTCCTGTTCTGATCCCTGAATGATGTTTTTTCCTTTAATTTGTTGGGAAAACTAAATCTAAATGTAGCTGACGACCTTTAAGGATGACAAAATTGAATTCGCTGGTGTAATGACCCACAGAATCTCTCCTTTCTCAGCAACCCTGAGACCTTCTGGGAAAGGTTCCCTGAGGCTTATAGGAAATTTCCCTTTCTCTTGAATATTGCAAAGTTTGCTTTGTTTCATGTCTGAGGCTCTTCTGATTCTGGCACAATTCCATTGATCTGATTAGAGTTCAGACTCTTATGAGCTGTGGTTCTTGGGAGTTATGTATATGAAAAGGAACTCTATGATTCTGCAAGAACACGTGCATGTTCCTATCTTGTCACTTTTTTGGGGGGGGTGGAGATGCTATTTATTTATGACAAATACTCCACATCCGTGATCCTCTCCAGTCAGAAGTTCTTTGAAATGATGCCATTGGCCTTGACCAGTCTGAGGATAGAGTCCCCTGACTCACCCATCCTGCAAGTGGCCTTGCAGGTAGCGTAGATTTTGTTTTTTTTATATATATATATATTTTTCTTTTTTTTAAAGATTCTATTTATTTATTTGACAGACAGAGATCACAAGTAGGCAGAGAGGCAGTCAGAGGGGGGGGGGGGGAAGCAGGCTCCCCGCCGAGCAGAGAGCCCGATGCGGGGCTCGATCCCAGGATCCTGGGATCATGACCTGAGCCGAAGGCAGAGGCTCAACCCACTGAGCCACCCAGGCGCCCCGTAGTGTAGGTTTTAAACTGGCCATTGAGCCTGCTGTCACCTTGTCAGCCTCAGCCACATTCACCTGGATGGATGCGTGGTCTTTGGTGTTGATGATGCAGTTGCTAGAGGAGTATTTCCACAGCACGTACAGGTGCACGAACTTGCCTGTGTTCTTCTGCACGTCAAGGGCAGACCTGCTGCCACCTCCACAATCGTGGGCCCAGAAAAGCCTCTATTCACTTTTGAGAATTTCGGTTTTTTCTGGGGAACTGTTGGAGTGTTAATTGTTTAGCTTTTCGTCATGGTGAGTAAAGGGAAGAAAGATCTCAAGATTAGATCCCTTGAGTCAGCCAACGATAAGAATGGCAGTTTTCCCCCTTGTTTTTTTGTGTTTTTTTTTTTTTTGTTGTTGTTGTTGTTGTTGTTTTCCAGGGAAAGCTGGTCTTGAGAGGGTGGAGTAGAGACACTGGGCTCAGAATCCAATCTAGGTCATCTTGGATTCCTTTTCCAGGACTTGGTTTCCTCATCTGCGAAGTGAGGTTGGTGGGACCACATGAATGGCAGATCCCCTTTAAGTCTGAATTGTGTGGCCCCATGCTATTTTTGTTTTGTTTTGTGTGTGTATGTTGTGAAGAGGGGTCTGTTTCTGTTCTTACAGCTTTATTGTATCATTTAAAGTTTTGTTGTACATTGACATTTTCCTCTGCCCTTTCACACATGATTTGGTTGGGTATTCTGTTCTATGAATCCGGCCCCATAGAGCTACTTTGTAACAAACATTGACTTTATGCTGTTACTCTGGGTGTATTCCAAGGCCTAATCATTGATGAGCCTGTTCTGCCATTTAAATCTAAACTTTGACTCACAGATGATGCTGATGAACTACTTAAGGAGACTAATATGATCTCTGTAGGAAGTCCAAGTTTCAGAGCAGCATGGAAATTATCAACATCCTTTCTTTGGGCACCTGAAACCTGTCCTGTACTTGATACGTACTAATATCCATTAGTTTTGTCTGCTGTGTGCAGAGCATGCTATTGGTCCCCAAGTCCCTTTTCTTTCACTGGTGCTTTGGGTTTTTGGTCCCCTATGTGTGGCCACTCCTGCCATGGGATTTTGAATGGTGTCTTTGGCCTTGTTAAGTTCCTTAGTGCCTGTGGGTTCAGCTAGAAGCTCCCAGTTGTGAGCATTCTTAAATTCAAACAGCCTCTTGCTGTTTCCTTCATGGTGGTGGGGAAGTAAATTGGGCCTGAATATCTTTTAATGGATCTGGGCCTTGTTTTCATCCAGCCACTGTAAGGCATCCCGAACAACGAACAACGACTTCACCAGACGCAGTGTGTCCTGAGGGCTTACAGTCATCAATGCAAAATTTTTTTTCTTTTTCTCCCCTTCCTCCTCCTCCCCCTTCTCCTCCTCCTCTTTCACCTTGCCCTCTTTTCTGGTGTTTGCAATCATGTTTGATGAAATCCTTTTCTTACATGAGTTTTTCAGAACTGATACTAAAGTATGTTCTGTTTCGGAAGGACCAATGCAGCATTTTCTCTGGCTTCCAAGGAAACTAAGCGCTTGCAAATTGGAGCTCTAAGTCCAACGTAGGTTGCTCATTTCGGCTTAAAGGTTTTTATTTATCTGAGATAGTGGTTGCCTGCTAGTAGCTAGTAGCAGTGAACGTTCTAATTCTGGAGAGGTTTTTGGAAGGTTTCAAATGGTGAAACAAAGCAATGAAATTCTTGTTAGACTAGTGGATCTGACATAAAGGGAAGACTTTTAGACTTACTGTAGAACTTTCCTGAGCATTGCTATTTTGATTAATAGTGTAAGTGATAGACGTAAAACATCTCCGTGAACACTGATTAAGTTCTCATTCTTTAATCTATGGCCTTTGACTTCTGTCTCTTCTTACAATTTGTATTTTCCCCGGGAAGTCCTCTTCAGTGTTTTTAAAGTAATTTCTCTTGTGCAGTTTAGAGAGTCAAGCAAATCGATTTCCACAAACTCTGGTTTTTAGGATGTAGATTTGGATAATGTAGCCTAAGCATGCAGATTACAAAGCCACTGTATCCATTGTTTAAACTGTCAATCAGTTTGTCTCATGATATCAAAGTGAGGGTTAAAACCTATTTATAATCCATCAAGAAAACATAATTAGGACAAATAAGGAGTCATTTGGCTTATGAGTACTGTGAGGTCAGTCCTTCAGGGATCCTTCGGCAGGAGACAAGTCTATCATTTCGTGCACTGAGGCTGTAATATGAATGAATAATTTGTAAGTTAGAATTCTAGGTTAAGGGTGGAGACGCGGAGGTGTGGGGTGTGACAAGTGGCGGATCGTGGTTGCAACCTTGAATTCAAGTGCTTCCCCTGGGTTCTCCATCCCCTGAGACAGGCTGAGTCCAAAGAAGGAAGGGATCAAAGGCTGAGGTAAAAGTGACATCTGTAGTTCTTGGGCAGGTAAAGTCACGTGTCTGTCTAAACGCCCTCCAGTGTTCAGCCGGAGCTCTTGACCCCTGTGCCCAGAAGAGCAGAGAGCGAAGTCTTCTTTCTTGGTATTGACTTGCCAAAAAGTGACTTAGCTGTAAAACGGTGGTCTCATGTTTGCTGATTCCATTCCTCTGTGGGAATAAGTTATAATATTTTCACCTCTATTCAGAGATATTAGAAAAATAGAATACTTAGGGAAAATAAAATCTTGTTAAGGTTTTTTGTCCTTTGTCCCAAAGAAGTCACAGATGGCCAACACAACATCAGACATCACTCATCATCAGGAAAATGCACATCAGAGCCACAATGAGCTATCACTGTGTACCTTGAGAAGGACTAAAATAAAAAAGATGGGAAATTGCAAGTGTTGGCAAGGATGTAGAGAAGGAACCCTCATACACCACTGCCGGGAACATAAATTGGTACAGTCACTGCAGAAAACAGTATAGAGGCTCCTTAAAAAAATTAAGAATAGATACATAAGCAAGCAACCTAAGTGTCCATCAATAGATGAATGGATAAGGAAGATGTGTGTGTGTGTGTATATACACACACATATGTATACACACAGTAGAATATATATATGTGTGTATACACACACACACGCAGTGGAATATTACACAGCCATAGAAGGGATGAGATCATGCCATTCGAGACAGCATGGATGGACTGAGGGGTTTTATGCTAGATGAAATAAGTCAGACTGAGAAAGACAAATACCATATGATTTCATGCATAAGTAAAATCTAAAAAAATAAAAGCAACAAATTAGTAAACAACAAAAAGCAAAAACTCAGACCTAAAATTACAGAGGACAAACTGATGGTCCCCCATGAGGGGAGGGGTGGGGCTTGGGCAAAATGGGTTAAAAAGAGAGAGAGGGGGGCACCTGGGTGGCTCAGTGGATTAAAGCCTCAGGTCATGATCTCAGGGTCCTGGGATTGGGCCCCACATTGGGCTCTCTGCGCAGCAGGGAGCCTGCTTCCCTTCCTCTCTCTCTGCCTGCCTCTCTGCCCACTTGTGATCTCTGTCTGTCAAATAAATAAATAAATCTTTTTTAAAAAAAGAGAGAGAGAGAGATACAGGCTTCCAGTCATGGAATGAGTAAGTCATGGGAATACAAGGCACAGCATAAGGAATATAGTCAGTAATACTGTCATAGCACTGTATGGGGACCGATGGTGGCCACACTCGTGGTGAGCACAGTGTAATGTATACACTTGGTGAGTTACTGTGCTGTCTACCTGAAACTAAGGTAACATGGGGTGTCAGTTCTACTCAAATAAGAAAGAAATGAGGGGCGCCTGGGTGGCTTAGTCGGTTAAGCATCTGCCTTTGGCTCAGGTCATGATCTCTAGGTTAGGGTCAAGCCCAAGATCAGGCTCCCCTCTCAGCAGGGAGTCTGCTTCTCCCTCTCCCTCTGCCTCTGTCTCTGTAGCTCTCTCAAATGAATAAATTTTTAAAAATCTTTAAACAAAAGAAAAGAAATTCCATTGTAAAAAAAAAAAAAAAAGTTAGCATTGTCTTGAAGTATGAAATGTACTGTGTTAACTCATCACAACTAGACTTTGGCCATAAAGGGACCTGACATCATTTGTGTTAACGGTCTAGGGGCTTGATTATATGTTTAGCCGTCTGTTCATCAAATACACCTAGAAGATACTCAGTGACAGCTAGGTGCTGCGGAGACTCCGATGATGGGTGACAGACAAGGAGCTTGCATTTCACTGGTTGACAGGGTCTCGCACTTTCCGAGGCTTGGGTTTCTTTGTGTGTGGCTGCTGTTTGAGTGTGTCTCCCACACACGGTGTCAGAACTGAGACTGAGTACATGGAGACCTAATCCCTCAAGTTACTTGTTCTACCTCTGTGGGGCTAGTAAAGGAAATAAACATAGGGCCAAAGACTTGCCAACGTATTTTTGACATTTGCTGAATTTTTCATTACTGTATATCCTGATGTTGTGTGGTACTGTCCATTTCAGGAACAGGGAAAGAATGGACTGACTTTATTTTTGGAGTAGGTCGTTCTGAAAATGCTCTAAAAGTGTATTTAAAGGACTCCTCTGATTATTCAGTACTGCATTAGTGACCTCAGTTAATCACCTTAACAGAAACAGCTGTCTTTAAGTAGAGAACGCGGATCCTTGGTCAAGGTTCCCTAATAGGCTCGTCATTCACTAAACTTCTCTTGAGCATTTTTGTGCAGCACAGCTGTGCCCTGGGCACCCGGGGCTCCAGCCCCCCCTGAGTCCATCTGAGGGGGCAGACACTGAAGACGTCTGCCACAGAAAGACGTAAGGGATGGACATGGTTGCTGCTGGTCCAGGTGGGAGGAGCACCCCTCTGAGGGTCTATAGGTGGAAGAGGAGGATTTGACCTGAGCAGGAGTGGGGGGTGTGGGGGGGTGCATAGCACAGGGGGCACGGGAAACCAAGTGCTGCGGTCCAGAGACCAGAACAGACGGGCACACTGGATGGGGCAGGGGGTGGAGCAAAAGGTGGAGCATGACGAGATGGTGAGCAGCGGGTAGGAAAGCATGAAACACGATTAGAGGGGTGGGCAGGGCCCTGTTGTCCTGGGTTGGCACTCACACTGCCCTCCAGTAAGCTGAAACTTTCACTGTAGCATCTCCCTGACTTGCTGGATGTGTATTGGGAGCCCACTGCGGAGGTGCTGGGGTGTGGGGACAGGACCCAATATAATCTCCCAACATAGTTTTAGTCCATGCAAGGGTTGAGGTCCTGTTTTAAGGGTTATGGATAGACACTGAGGCTTATACGAAGGAGAAGATGTACTCTTACTTAAGAGGGTGCTGCTGTTGTTGGGACAGGAGAGAAGGAGGCCCTCCCTGGACCGGGGTTGGTCAGAGTCAGAGAAAACTGCCTGGATTAGGGGTAGTGGTGATAGGACTTGTCGGTGAGAAGATGCCTCAAGAGAATCTAGGTTCACTGGTAAACAGTGCTCATCACTGAGTCTTAAGTTAGGAGTAGCTTTAAAAGATTCTGTAAAGCACAGAATCTGTTCTCAAAGTTCACAGCTTACTTGTGCAAAGACAAGTCCCAAAGTATGGGACAGTATTTTAGTTGTATAGATAGATGCTTGTGGCTCTGGGAGTTGTGCAGCGGAAGAGTACTTGGGTTGTCATGTAAGGTTTCGTGCAGGAAAACAAAGCCTTTGGACAAAGCCTTGAAGAGAAGGACTAGGGGGTGAGTGGGGCAGGAGAGAGGTTAAGCACAGCAGCAGGAGGTGTGTGCTCAGGCAGTCAGTAGACTGATGGGACTGGCCTGGAGGCTCAGGTAGGGATGGTGGCAAGTGTGGATGGACAGGCAGGTGAGAGCTGGCTTCTCGAGGGCCAGCTGACTAGTTTAGGTTTTATGCACTCATTGAGCACTAGTACTATGACTGGAGCTCCACTTTAGGAAGGTGACTTGGTTGTTGTATATCCGCAGGGCTGGGGGGCCCTGGAGCTGCTGGCTGATGTGGACGGCTCGCCGTGGCCGCATCCTGGGCACCGGGTAGAGGCCGGTATCCAGGCTTAGGAAAGAGAGCAGCCTGCCGTTCTCTGAATGTTCTCTGAATGAACCAAGGAGGAGGAGGTAGCAGGTTTTGAGCCTGGCTGCCTAAAGAAAGTGGGAAGCATAACATTCTGTTTTTGTGTTGAATTTGGGATAACATTGCTGAATAAACATCTTCATTATACTCTTCTGGTTCTTGAAAATTCTACGAGTGCTTCACAGATCTGTGAATATGAACGTTTATTTTTACAGCATTGCTTGTCTGTGCCGTCCTCTACCTCTTTTGTGGCAGATAACATTTGTACTTCTCCTTCGGGCCCCGGTTCCGATATCCCGTCCTCGCATCTTCCGGTTCGGCCAAAAAGTCGCTCCCTCCTACAGACTCCTTTAGCGTGCCGCGTGTGCCTTCAGCACTGCCTGTCTGTCTTTCGTTCCGCGGGGGGAACTAGAATAGACAGGTGCACTGGGTGCTTTCAGAGCCCTCGTCTTTACCTCCAGGGCCAGAGGCCCTAAGCTCATCACCAGAAACCCCGTCCACGAGAGCACGGAGTTGGCCACTGTCTCTAAGTCCTGGCGAAGACGTGGAAGGTCAGAGTCCAGGACGCTGGACACGCTGCTCCCAGACAGGGCTACACTTTTTCCTGTAACATTTTGCTGAGTGGCTGTGTGCTGGGGATGGGGTAGAGAGACAGAATCAACCGTCCCATGACAGAAGTTACTACCAGAGCGTCTTTAATTTGCCCCGTTTTAGACGCACAGTCAACCCAACCGGCCATCTCTGGTGCCAAGAAACCTGGAGAAGAAGGGACCGAATTCTCTATTCAGAACGAGCAGCTCCAGTGAGAGCGCTTTTGTTACGACATGACTAAAGAATTAATTGAGAAGCATTCATTCCCTTGACAACATTTTGGAAGGCACTTCGAGCTTCAAGTAGTTTGGAGAAGTTTATAACAGTTGATTGTAAATTATGGAGGCGCCAGAAGCAAGAAGGCGGCTTGAGGCTGCTGGAGAGGGGCTCAGCTCACCCTTTATGAAAGGGAGCTGACGGGGCCGTGTTGGAGGCTGTTTTGTTTCTGGTTTTCTCTACCCCCCCCCCAACTCCTTCAAAAAGGAAAAAAACAAAAACAAACCCAAAACCCTGTTTCTTAACCTTCACTTCATGCTTTGGTTTGAAACTGCTTTGAAAGGATGACTACAAACACAGTAACAAGTTCATAGAAGTTCTTACTTCTCTTCTCCTTCAGGAGAATATTATTTAGGAGCGTAAATCCTCCTTCTAACTCTTAACATTGGGAAGGAGGGAACGGAAGGCGAGTAGACAAGCAGAAGTTCTGTGGTACTTCGTATCCTGCAGTGAGAAAGAGGGAGAGGAGCCAGCTTCCCCGTAGAGAATCCTTGTCAGAAGTGCCCCCAGACCAAAGGGAGGACCTCGTGCATGGGGTCTTCAGAGGGCGCAGAAGGCGCCTCTCTTAAATAGCATCTAGAAATGCATCCTGAGCAGAAAATCTGGAGCTGTCCTGACAGGTTGTGGCACGAATGTCTGTCTTTTATGTGCGTTTCCAGAAGGTCAGGGTGTGACCGGAGTGAGGGCTCAGGCTTGTTTCATTCTAGAGGAATTTTTCGCTTCACAAGTTCGCTGCATCATGATTCTGCCTTTGAACTCATCTTAAAATTTTAACATGCATTTTCAAACCTTGTCTTCTAAGAGGTAAATTTTATGGACTGCTTTACTTGCAAAATTACAAGAACCAGATTTAAATTTTAAGAATCTTTTTTTTTTTAACACAAAAAAATCACAGAAAACACACGAGAGTTATTTATGTGAGCCTTCATCCTGGTTCTGAACAGTGTACTTAATTGTCATCATAATCATCGTCTCCCAGGTAGACCTGTCACTTGCGCTAGAGCTTTCCCTCTCCTTACAGCTCAGTCTCACGCCCTACTCATCCTTTTTAATAGCGAGTTGTTACTACGTCATCTTGCTGTATGATGCAACTTGTTTCATCGTTTCCCTTTGACATGTTAATTTCCACTTCTTTTTTTCTTCCGAATAGCATAGCGACTCTATAATAAGCAAATTAGAGGAAAAAAAGGGAGGGGTGTTTTCTTTTTCTTTGTATTTTTTGTGGGTACATGTAAGCCTAGTTTGGGGGCTATATGCCCAGTACATCTGTTTCTGAAGCTAGAACAGATTCCTTCTTGGAGAATAAAACCAGATCACTGTCCAGGAAGACTGGATTATCACAGAAAGACCTTGGCAGCATATCTGATGTTTTTGCCCTCAGGCCTGTACCATGGCCTTGTCACTCTTGCAAGTGTTTTCTCAAAGTTACTGCTGTTTGGCCTATCTTTTAGACCAGATTTTTAAATGTTGTATGCTTGCTACTATAAAAATATTTAGAGGAGAGTTTGGCGAAGTTTTTCTGTAAAGAGTCCAGTGTTTTAGGCTTTTTAGGCCACAGGTGGCCTCTGTCACCTAGTCATCTTTGTTTTCATTCTAACAACCTTTTAAAAACATAAAAACCATTTTTAGCCCAGAGGCCCTCCAGAAACAGGCTATATAGGTTGTAGTTTGTTGATTGTTGACACTAGAGTATTAAATTTTTCAAAGAATTTGCACATAGAGACTGTAACTCGGAAGATCACCTTTAAAGCTGTCTAAATCATGGAATGATGCCTTGCAGGCCAGCCTTGGGTGAAGCGGAGATCCACAGTCCAGGCTGATTCTCCCTGGCCCACCCTCCCATCTTCTCCTCTTTCTTCTTGGTTGTTCTGTCGCATCGTCTTCTTCCTTCTGTGTCTTTCATTTTTTCCCTTCCCTTCTGGCTCCTTCCCTCGGCACAGAGGCATGCCCGGGCCACTTCCACTGCCTGGTGTGTGGCAGACATGCAGATGTCCAGCGGGTGTATCTCTGCGTCCTCTGCTAACAAGTGCATGACTTTTTAAAAAAATCTAATTTAATATTAATTAATTAATTAATTTTAAGTAGGCTCCAGGCCAAGCATGGAGCCCAGTGTGAGGCTTGAACTCAAAACCCTGAGATCGAGACCTGAGCTAAGATCAAGAGTCAGACGCTTAATCACCTGAGCCCTCCAGGCGCCCCACAAGCACATAAATCTTCAAACTAGAGTGTCTATTTATCTTGTCCACGGTCTTACCACGTCTTTTTTCTTACCTCTGCTCCTATCTTATCACTCCATTAAACCCGTTTTTTCAAATCGCTAAATAGGATTGCCAAATGTGGTGAAAACTTGGAAATGTTTATCTGACTCAACCCATCTGCTGTATTTATCACTCTTGGTCATTTTCTTGACACCTGGTCTCTCCAGGCTTGTGACCCCGCTTGTCCCATTTCCCCTACAGTCGGCTTTTCTGGCTCTCCTCCCTGTCTGGCCTCATACGTGATGTGGCACAAGCTTCTGTCCTCCCCTCCACTCTCTGACAGCATCAAGCTCCAGAGATGTGGCTGCCTCGGCCTCCCTCCTGAGCACCAGGCCTAATATCCCTGACAACCTGCTGCAGGGCTGCTCTGCCCCACCCCACCCCCAGGCCAGCTCTCCTCCCCCAGGTGGGTGGTCAGTATATGCCAGACTCCCTGGGAGAAATTTGGAGACCCTGGGGATGTGCCCTGCCCCACACACACATACGTGATGCCACAGCCAGTGGTTTTGGTCTCTCAGATCTGCAACCTGTCTCCTCTTCACCATCACTGCTGCTCACGTTCCAGCTGTTACTAGTTCTGAAAGGGGACAGAACTGGTCCCTCTGCCTCCATGCTCTGTCCCCATCAGTCCTCCATGCTGCTGCCGCCGCGCTGATGCTTCTAGAATGTAATTAGGTAATGCCTAGAACTAATGGCTTCCGAGATGAGGTTGATGCAGTACTGGAGCAGGAAAAATACACCATGAGCCTAGAGTATTTGTGCCAGAAAGTAAGGAGGTGCCCAAAAGACGGGAGAGCCAGTGGGAAGGAACTCTCAGTAGCCAAAGCTTTGGCAGTTTGAACAAGGAAATGAATATCAGTAACATTGGATCATAAATCATAGAATGTAATACATATCACATGTGTAGGCATGTGTAAATGAATGAGTGGGTGAATCAATAGAAGAGATAGCTTTTATTTTTCAGTTTTATAAAAAAAAATATTTGAGAGAGAACACGCATGCCCAAGCCCAGGGAGAAGGAGAATCATAAGCCAGCTCCATGCCGGGCACAGAGCCCGACACGGTGCTTGATCTCACGACCCTGAAATCATGACCTGAACTGAAGCCAAGAGCTGGACACTTAACTGACTCAGCCACCGAGGCGTCCCGAGATAGCTCTTCCTTACAAAAGAATTTCCATTAATAAGTGTAGATGGAATGAAAGAATAGAAAATCATCATTTGAGCATAATAATAATAATTGTTACAGGCAAGATCCACCAGTGGATACTGAAATTAGTGGGCAAGACTTGGCGGAGAAAAAGGATATTTGGGGGTGTCTGGGTGGCTCAGTTGATTGAGCGTCTGCCTTTGGCTTAAGTCATGATCTCAGGGTCCTGGGATCCAGCCCTGCATCAGGCTCTCTGCTCAGCGGGGAGGCTGCTTTTCCCTCTTCCTCCCCCTCTATGATTGCTCTCATGCTCTCTCTCAAATAAATAAATAAAATCCTTTTTAAAAAAGGATATTTGTGTATTCTAAATTATCTTCTTCAGTGGATTTAATAGTAACAAAGGGATAAATAGTGACTTTAAGTTCTTGGTGGAGAAATCAAGCAGACGTCATTATAGCCAGATGGCTGAGGTTGACCTCATACACATCAGCATTGTGATATGTGCTGCACAGAAGGACATGACCTCACTTTTCTAGTGTTCCTGCTGAAAGTACATGATCAGTCTAAGAAATTAAACCCAACCTGAGGGACCTTTTACAAAGTAATTAACCTCTACTCACCAAAGAGTCAAGGCCTTGAAAGGTGAAGATTTAAAGGACTGTCACAAGTTAGAGACATAACCATGAGCTGAAGTTTGGAACCCTAAATGGGATCCCAGAACAGAGAGAAGACACTGGGAGAAATACTGGTGAAATGTGAATAAAGTCCATAATTTATTTAACAGTTTTATACCAGTCTTTAGTTCTTAGTGTTGATAGTTGTACTAAGATTATTTACTATCCTAACGTTCGTGGAAGCCACCTGAGGGGGATGCAGGAACTCTACAATTAAAACCTTTTCTGTAAGTTTAAAATTATTTCAGAATAAAAAGATTTTTAAAAATTCCTCATGTACAGCTCCATTTCCCTTGACGTGAAGTCCACGTGTGTGTGTACGCGCATGGGCAGGTCCTCCAGGAGCTGGCTTGTCCCCACCCTGCTTCCCCGTGTGCTTCTCTCTCCAGCCTTGTTAACCTGCTCGCCCCTGTCGTTCCTTGGACGTACAGTACCTAATACCTCACTGCCTTTGCTGTCCCTCCTCCTTGGTGTAAGAACCTCACCCGAGGCCCGATGCAGGTGCCACCTCTGGGAAGCCTTTTCTGACCTCTCTCCCTAGAGAGCTGACTTTCTGCCTCCCTTTTGCTTAGCACCGTGCCCACTCCACAGTATTTACAGTGATTCACTTGCCGTGTCCCCTTGGCCTCCTCCTCTGTCGACAGTTCCAGAGTCTTCCCTTATCTTTCTTGGCCTTGGCACGTCTGAGGGCGTGCTGATCAGTTATTTGGTAGACAGTTAAGGAACGTGGATCTGTTTGATTTCTTACAGTTAGATTGTGGTTCTGCATTTGATAGCACGGCAAGAATAGCACGGGAGTGATGTCCCATCCTCCTCCTCCGTGTATTCTGTCACAGCCCCACCACGGTTTGTCCCAACATTAGATGACGTTCATTGATCACGTGGTTGAAGATGGCATCCACTGGTTTAATCCACTGGTTTTCTCTTTGTGATTAGCAATTACGGGGCAACACTTGGAGATGATGGAAGTATTCCATGCTTCATCGACTTTCACTCACCAGTTTAGTATCACACTTTGTAACTCAGTCACTCCTTCTGTTATTAATTAGACTCCTGATGTCAGGCTCACGCGGCTACGTGGAGAATAGCACCCTGTCCTGAGATGGGGACGGCCTGGGGAGGAACAGGCTTCCAGCGGGCTGGGGAAGAGATTTATTCTGGGACATAATGCTAGAGGCTTTAGACTCCTGGAAACAACTCGTAACATTTCATTTTACTGACCTGAAGCCCAGGGTTAGAAGCGATGATTCGTCATTTCCTCGAGACTGGGGCTCACCCACTAGTTGAGATCTGATTTCTGGACCCATCCCTAGTGCCTGATGCCGTGCCTGGACCAGCAGAGGGACTCAGGGCGAGGTCAGTGGCCCAGAACCACAGTTATTAGGGGTTGGGTCTCCCTGCCTCTCTCTCCCTTCAGGGTCACCGTGCTCGTGCAGGTGTGAGTGAGCAAGGGAGGTCATTTACAGCTGTGTGTGTGTCCACAGGCCCTGGGATGTGCTGTGCCTACGGCCTCCCACCCCACCCCGTCCCCCAGACGCACACCCTGCGGAAGTTTTCTCAAGCTCGCCTCCTGCGGAAGGCAGTTCACGCTCGGCATGTTCTCCTCTCTGAAAACGTTGTCTCCCTTCAGATCAGTCTTTCCTTCATTCAGATCACACGACTCAAAGGCATACACTTTGTGTTTCTTGCAGATACTGATGTAACTGGACACGCTTACTCAGAGCAGTTGTAAATAGGAGCACTGCCATCTTCAGGTGGATGGTGTGCTGTCAGAAGGAAAACGGAAGACGTTTCCGTGACCCCGGGTGTGCCGCCGAGCCAGCGGTGGCCGGGTCAGGAGGTTGTCAGGGACGGATGGCGCCGTGGCCGGGGCCTCTTCAGACCTGAGGCGGTTCTGCTTCAGCTTCACTACTGGGAAGCTGCTTGGTGGGATGACACCTGACCAGTAAACTCTGGGTTTTCCAGAAACCTTCCCTAATCTTTGCATTTTTCCGTGCAGTGCGCTAGTGACGGTGAGCAGAGGGCAGTGAAGCAGGATGGGACGCTGCCGTTTAGGCAGGGTCGCTCACAGACCGCAGCCCTCCCCCCAGCCAGCCTTCCCGGCCAGTTTACATTCGCCCTCAGCACGGGGGGCAGGTGATGGCACCATGGACATTTGGGTGGCTTTGCAGCTGGGGAAGCATCCGCTCCCCTCAGTGTGGGTGAGCCAGCGGGGCGCAGCTCAGGAAAGCCCACGACTCTTGGGCTGGTCAGTAATGCCGTTTCTGCGCAGGCGCGCTCATTGCCCTGGTGAAATCCGGGGGTCCCCCGGCCTGGCTGTGTGCTGCGGGTAATTCAAGTCCGTGCACATCTGTCAGGAGCCGATGGGCACCAGGCAGTTCACGGGGTGAGGGGATGGAGTGGTACACAAGGCAAGTCCCTGTCGTCATGGGTATAGACATCAAACAGATGTGGGTTACGAGATGGTGGTGAGTTCTGTGAAGAACACTGAAGCCGGGAAGGGGGTAGAGGTGTTATTTTCCATAGTGTGGTACCCGGGCTGCTCTTGAGAGCAGAGGCTTGAAGTGAGTGAAGTATTAAACCATGTGATTAGGGGGAATGCAGGGTGAAGGGAAGATTCCAGGGGTGAGGGAATGTGTCACAGTAAGCTGGGGAACGTTTTAAATGTACACAGTCTTGGAACCTGACTCAGTTGCTCTGGGATGGGACTCAGGGATCTGCTTTTCTAGACGAGCTTGCCAGAAAATTCTGGGAAGCCAGATTCACGAGCTACTCTTAAAACCCATTCAAATTATGAGTCATTGCAGCATCTGTGTGAGGAGGGAAGTTTTGATGGTAAGGCAGTGAAAACTAATCCATCTAGGTAAGAAGAGCCCAATGGAGGTGAAGAGAAAGGAACAGAGGGAGATTAAAGGGAAAAATGAGGCAGAAGCTCCATTAGCCTTACCATGAGGGTAGTGAGGCTGTCTCCTAGAATCGTAATGAGGAAGGTAGTCACGTCCCAGCTCTGCTGGTTCTTTCCCGACTCCCACTTCGAAATCCCTGCTCTCCATGTGCAGTGTCAGGCTGGTGGCAGTTCCCGGCCTGGTCTGCAGCATCGCGCCTGAGTTTTCCAGTGGTTTCCTCTCTGCACTGCCTCCTGACTTCAGTCCTATAGGAAGAGCACCTCAGTGGCTGGCTGGGGAGCATTTGTGGGTCCCGGTGCTGGGGGAAGGGAGCCCACCTAGAGGTCTGTGGCACCCGGTTCATAGCCCACTGGTCCTTGGGGCTTCATGGGGCTTCCCTCTGGGACCCTTGCTCCTGTCTCAGATACCCATGTAAATCATGTAGATGGCATTCTTGGGTGACAGGAACCCTTAGAAAGCCAGGTTCCTGTTTTCCTATCCATAAAAAAGCAGGCCATAAAAAGGCCTTGTCGTGGGAGAATGCCTCTTTTGATGGAGTTATTACCTGCAAGTTTATATTTCATTAAGTTGAATGGGGACTAAAACAATACACTTTCAAAATAGAATTTATTCTATTAATAATAGAGCAGTTCAGGTTCATGGCAAAATTGACCTTTTGGTTCAGGTACAGAGATGTCCTAGCCATCCCAGGCCCCACACATGCATAACCTCCCCCATTATCAGTACCCCTACCAGAGTGGGACTTTTGTTACAGTTGATGGACCCATGCTGACCCGTCACTGTCACCCAGAGCCCTTAGCTTACGGTAGTGTTCCTTCTTGGTGGGGTGCATTCTGTGGGATAAGGCAGCTGTACAGTGACAGGTATCCATCATTGTAGGATCATACAGAGTGGTTCCCCTGCCCTGAACATCCATTTCTGATGTGGTTTTTGGGAGCTCATGAGGATGAAGAAGGAGGGGAGGAGCATCTGTAAGACAGATTCCCCCCAAGGAATATGAATTAGGAGTTTGGCTTAAATGGGCAAATGCAGTGGCAAGCCTGAGCCCCTCTGCTCAGATCTCGCGGAGCCTGCTGTCAGTAGCTACACAGTTTGAGGCGACATGAATCACTTAAAGCCATCCATGTGAGTAATGCCCGTGCATCACCCCAGAATTTATATAAATCTTGACTTAAACCTTACATTCTCTTGCATTCTATTTGAGTACATGTCCTTGCTTTTGTTGAGGACAAGCTTTTGCATCAGAGAGGAAGAAAAGTCACTTAGATTTATTCTGTCAGCCTCCCATCAGATCTCATTCAGTGATGTCTGTAGTGGTTCTTGGGAGAGGACTAGAACCAGGCCCGGTTTACCTGGGTGTTGAGACACATTGAACTTTCTCAGCAATTGGAAGCTGGTGAGGAAAGAACTACTTATAACCAGCAGTTTACTTTGGCTTTCTTATACTCACTTCAAGCTTGTAGGCCTCTTTCATGGATGCAAAATTTTGAATAATACCAGCTGCTTTATTAGCTAGGAACCAACAATGCTTTTTTTTTTTTTTAAATAAAATCTCTTTTCAGTGTTGCTAAGAAAAAGAAAAATTGATTTTGTTTCACGTCTGTTCAATTTGAATAGGACAGAAAATAAATGCTTGCCTGCCCAGAGTATAGGTGATTGGAGGAAAAATAAACTCACCCTGCATATTGCCCCACAGGCACACGTGTTATCAGTCCTCAGTCCCTGATGGAGTGGGGCGGCCTTCACCCTCTAGGACTCTGGGGGACGCCTCCAAAGCCAAGTCCACACATGAACTCAGTGGCCTGTTTCGGCAGTTTTGTCCAGAAATGTTTGGGGATGGGAGAGCTCTCAGATCACCTCAGATCACCTCTCTTCTTTTTACAAATGAGAAAACAGAGGCAGAGAGGGGAAATGTCTTACCCCAGAAACGAAACCGGGGAAGAATGTGACAGGCGTGGGTATTTATATCTGAACACCCGAGGCCCAATTTTATGATACTCTCAATTATTTCTAGTGTTTTCCGCTTGTGATGGAATTCTCAATGTGGTATTTTAAGACTGCTGCATTCTCCAGGAGAGAGTTTGTAAATTGACATCATTTCATAATAAAAACAAGGATATTGCTATTTACAATAAATTTAGGTGTGACCGTATGGCTTCCTAGGGAAGAGATGAACAACACAGAAAAGAACAGTTGATTTACCTCCTGTTTTTGTTTTTAATGAGCTAACTTTCAAAACAAAACTGTCAGTTATTAATGCTTTGGATGAGCTTTTTTTCTTTTTTTTTAATTCGTTATCTCATTCAGTCCAGTTCACCAAATTCTCTGCAGCAGAGGAGAGAGAGATGATGTGCAAGATGAGAAAATTCTAGATAGAAAGGGGAAAGTTATGGAGAAAATGTATTGGGCTGGAGGTTGAGGACAGTCAATTGGTGGGTCTTGGGCAAATTGAGGTATTTCCTGAAGGAAAGATATGTAAGATAGAATGACACAAACTAAAGGGATCGAGTGACTTAGCTGGGGAATCAGGAAAAAGGGGGAAGGCAAAAGAAGGGAGAATAAGACACATTTGAGGTCACTGAATTGGAAAAGGATAGCAGCTCTTCAAGAACTGAGAGAAGCCGGTAAAAAGAGTGATGGTAGCCTCTGAAGCAAGACTATTTCAAAACAGATTTGAGTGACTCTTACCAGCTAGGATTGGAAGAGACTCGAGACGAGCCTTCACCGTATTCTTGACAGATGGGGGATCATCCAGCCTACGAGGAACATCATCTGCACACTGGTGTTGTTCCAAAAACAAGCCGCCGTAATACAAGTACATGCTTGGAGGTGAAGAGGTGTTTTTTTTTTTTTTTTCCCTTAAGATTTTATTTATTTGAGAGAGAGAGAGCAGGAGCTTGGGAGAAGGCAGAGAGAAAGGGAGAAGCAGGCTTCCCTCTGAGCAGGACACCCGATGTGGAGCCCGATCCCAGGATCCTGGGATCGTGACCTGAGCAGAAGGCGGATGCTTAACCGACTGAGCCACCCAGGCACCGTACTGAGGTTAAGCATTTAGGCACTTGTAGCAATTTGACAGGGTAATTTTACGTCTGTTGAATCTGATGATAAAGTGATTGGGGCCTGCATTTTATGTGTCTTTTTATTTCATTTTTCTCATAATTCCTTCATTTTTTAATTGATGTATAAGCAGCATAACATTGTGTTAGCTTCAGGTATACAGCATGACGATTCGGCATTTGTATACATTGCAAAACAATCACCACAGTAAGTCTAGTTAACCTGTCAACTTACATAGTTACCAAACTTTTTCTTGTGACGAGAACTTGTAAG
>ML108045.1:46871-65544 GCA_003697995.1 Taxidea taxus jeffersonii
CAAGGAAGGGTCTGCTTGTAGCCCTTTCTCCCCCCAGTCCAGTCCCTCTCCTCCTCCCACCGTCTACAGCATGCACGGCACCTCCCGTCAAAGGCCTGCAGCCTTCGCGTAGCACTGGATCTCGTCGGGAGAGAAAGTCCACACGGTAACTTCAAAAAGGAAAGTTTAACCTAAAGAATAATAAACTGCAGCAAGAGGTTGGAGTTAAGAGGGAGTAGCTAGTAAGAGGTAAGGAAAACTCTAAAAAATACAGGAATAGCCCATAGAAGGAGCAGCCTCCAGCCTGGGCTGAGCTCCAGACGTTTTGTCCAGGACACAGCCGCAGCTCTGTGCGTGGCCCAGAAGCCGCACAGCTGGAACTTGCCAGAAGTCTGTCCTCACAGGTGCCTGGGAAAGCTGCTCACGGGAGGTTGGAACTGGCCTCGGGAGCTCCTGGGAGACTGCTGTGTGCTGCCAGCAGCCGTGCACCGCAGGGGCTCCATGCTGGGAAGGCTGGTGGTGTTGTGGGAGCCTTCCCAGCTGCTAGACCAGAACCAGGAAGCGCCGCCTTTCCAGCGCTCTCTACCGAAAAGCTTCACGTCACGCCACTTGACAAGGGAAAATTATTTGGGAGGCTCAGATCCATTTTCACAGAGCGTGCAGAAAGGGAGAATTTGGAGCTGAGAGGCAGTGCGTCGACACCAAACACAGCGACTGAGAAGTGCAGACAGCCATGACATCGCGAGTGGAAAATGCCACGTGTGCTGCTGGAAAGACTACACGGTGCGCTCCAGATTTATGCCTATCCCTACCGCCGAGACGGTTTTTCTCTCTTGGTTGGGAACGGATGAAATGTTGTTCCTCACTTACTAAGTGTCAGGCATAGAGTTAAACCCAAGGTGCAGAGAGCAGAAACGAAATACCTTTTGAGTAAAACTGTTTCGTTCAGTAGGAACTGTAGAGGCAGGAATAGCATACAGATACAGGAAGGAAACAAGATGGCCTAAATATTTTCTTGGTACCTCCAGATACATTATCCCGTCAGTTTCATTTTCCAGGGTCTCCCACAGCCTCCTGGCAGCAGGGCGACTGGCTTCCTTCTGCTAGCTGCTGGCTTAGGGCCATTCTGTACCATTTCCTACATTGACTTCCTTTTTGTCCCCTGTCGGAGCATGTCTTTTAGTTGCTGAAATCCTCCTCTTTCTTGATTCGCTCCCTTGTTTGTTAAGGCACATTTTCCAGCAGCACACCGAGAAAGGTCGCAAGGGAAATAATTTGTTTGGGGACCACGTATAGCTGATAATATCTATCCTGTCCTGACATTTGATTGGTAGTTTGGCTGGTTATCAAAATCTAGGTTGGAAATAATTTTCCTCCCGAAGTTTGAGGTCATGTGCTGTCAGGGCAGACCTATGTCCATAGCTTTAGGTCTTTCCTTTCAGGGCTGGTCAGATCCTCCAAAGAGTCTTCTGGTTTCTTGCCTGCAGGATGTAGTTCTGGCTTTCAACATTTAAGAGAAGAATTGAGGGGAAAAAAGATTGATGGTCTCAGCATTCACTATGTAAACATTCTATTTGTTCTCTCTGTTTTTGTGCAGTACTCTTACCTCAGATGTGTCTGATATCCCCCGCTGTCCAGAGACTCACGCTTTCTTTTATATTCTTTACAACGTAAATCACTTACCTTGCCCTGGAGCTGGGTGGGGAGGACCTAGTGGGAGTTGTGTGTATATGGGGAGGCAGGACCTTGGAATTCAGCTCCTTCTTACCTCTGTCAACCTGTCTATGTTTGGCTCATCTCTCACCCTCCTTCCACAGCTGCCTCATTTGACCAATCTCCAGCCTCAAGGGCTGGAGGGTTCTTAAGTGCAATTTAGGTTGTGTCTTACCTTTCCTCACTGCTTAATTATGAACATTGTTTAGACCTTGGGTAAGGTACCAGTTCCTCAACAAGCCACAAAAAACATACTCACCATGAAAAATTATTCTTCAAATTGTTCACTGCTTTAAGCAAACATGCCAAATCTGCCAGAGGTTTAATATCAAGAATCGAGTAAAGAACTCCTACACTTCCATATGAAGACAATTAACTCAGTTTAAAAAATGAACAAGAGACTTGAACTTAACATGTGTTTCACAGAAGAGGGAACACATATGGCCACAGACATGAAGAGGTATTCCACACCTGAGCGACAGGGCAGTACAGATCACAGCCACAAGGAGAGTGGCTTTAATGGGTACAGTAATAACAAGAAGCAAGGGAAAATCGGACATGGGATTTGAGATGATACTTACTTCAGATGGGGAGAGCAGAGGGATGGATGGTTAGAAAGAACATCTGGGTAGAAGCAGGTTCTTGTCAGGGTCCTCGCTTGTGTTTTGGGTGCGACGTTCGTGGTGTCCTTGCTACGTTATTGAAAATAATCGGATAATTAAATACATGGAAAAAATGTAAGCCTAACAGTGCTGGGGCTCCCAAGGTGAAGTAGAGATCGTTACTCAGGTGACTCTTAGCTATGGTTGTCTGTTTTGTTTTTTAAGAAATAGCATTCTGAATCCTGGAAGAAGTGTTTTGTAGTCAGAAAGTTAATAATATATGTATATGTATATTAATCTAAAGTTAACAAATTACATTTCCTAGGTGGGGTTCATATGCTGATAAATATCTATTTTATAGAGTTTTAGTACATAAATATTTATAGCTATTTCTGTTCTTTCATAGAAATTTTACATTTTTTTCCCTTTCTTAGGACAAAGTTAAACTATAATCCTCCAAAAGATGATGGATCAACCTATAAGATTGAACTTGAAGGGATATCGGTAATGGTTATGAGAGAGATCCTGGATTACATCTTCAGTGGGCAGGTATGATGAGACTCACAGGGAGGAAGACTAAGTAGAGGCCGCTCAGGCTCAGGGCGAGGGTCTCCTTCATCCATTCTATGACCCAACAACACTGTCCTCCTCATCTGTCATTGTCTGCTTGACGCATCTCTCCTGCTGGGAATGCTGCCCAACTGTTCTTCTGGGGCTCTGCTTTTAAAAGAAGAGCAGACTGAGTAAAATCTTAGCCCAGTCCCAGTTTTTGTATTTATCATTCCGATCTCCACCTTCCATTGTGAGATGGGAGGGACCTGGGATGCTTCTTTCATGGCTGTCTGTGTTTTCAAGCCTTAATTCCCGTATTGCTCTGTACCCCATAACCTGGAAATGGGAGCTTTCTTGGGCAGTGGGAATTATTTTATAGAAATAAGGAGTTTGAGGGGTGCCTGGGTGGCTCCGTGGGTTAAAGCCTCTGCCTTCGGCTCAGGTCATGATTCCAGGGTCCTGGGATCGAGCCCCGCATGGGGCTCTCTGCTCAGCAGGGAGCCTGCTTCCCCCTCTCTCTCTGCCTGCTTCTCTGCTTACTTGTGATCTCTGTCTGTCAAATAAATAAATAAAATCTTTAAAAAAAAAAGAAAGAAAGAAAGAAATAAGGAGTTTGAGATTCACAAAAATGACAGGCCCCTGCATTGTATTCATGATGCCTGGGTCAGCAGGACTGACATCCCTGTTGCACCCCGTTCTTGCCGATGTCCCTTTACCTCTCTGCCTGTTTACATTCCTGGGGTTTAATGAAACCCAGGGAAGAAGATGTTAAATGATTAGACTTCTTTCTTTTTCTTTACCATCCTCAAGCCCCCTACCCTAGATTTCATTATTTAAGGCATAGCATGAGGGCTCCTACGAATAATCATAGGTTGAACTGGTGCTAGTTTTTTAACAGGAAGAAGTTAGTGCATCTTACACTTTGTTATGTGAGAATGCATTTTCTCTTTACTCTTTTTGAGGGCTTCTTTCTTATTCTCTCCCGTATTCCTTCCTCATCTTATTTTACCTTTCCTGTTTGTAAGAGCCGCCTCCTACCTGTTTTCTAACACACCGCTTGCTTTTCTGATTCTATTCATTCAGTCAACCTCAGTGATTGCCATTCTTTTTGAAGTTTTGGGCTTAATTTCATGATGTTATCCCTTCTCTTTGCTCTGAATGTGGGGGTGGGGGGGTGCATATAAGGTTATGTGTATGCTTGTTAAAAATAAATGAATTTAGATTGATTTGGGGACAGTCCTTAAAATACTGAAGATACTCAGAAGCATCACAAAACCAGGCTGAGGAGCAGCCTGTCCTCTAACTTTTCAAAATCAGTTCAGCAGCTATAACAAGTTAGAAGCCAGTAAGAACATATTCCTGTTCAGGCTTGCATTTGAATCTTGAAACCTTATTTACAGATGGACTTCTGTGTTTAGTTCCCAGTTAAAATTACTTGTGGCTTAAGAAAAGAAAAATAGACCAAAAAATAAATTATGGTTTACAGCCATCGTTGCAACGTCTGTTAGAACGGACTCCTGACCTGGCAGTTCAGTTTGATCAGGACGGAATGTGGGGGTTTTCTCGCCTGCCTGCGCCTGACCGGTGTGCAGCCATCCGCTCTTCTGCGGCTGACCTTAGTACGTCAGGGAGATGGGAGATTCTCCCTTAGTTGTTACTTACTCGACACGCTTCTTTCCGCAGCTCTGTTGCTCACTTTATCAGGTCATTGGCAGTCATACCTTCTTTTTCTGTATCTGCGGTACACAGTGTGTGAAATGGGACTGTGCCTTACTTGCCGTCCTGTACTCTGGAGCCCCTCCTCACTTCCAAGTGTAGGACCAGCGCCCGTTCTGCGGGAGAGCAGAGTCTGGGGCGTTGTGATTGTGGCCATATTTTAGAGGCTTGGTTCTTCACATCGCCTGTGTGTTGCAAGCGGGGGGAGGAAGAAGCAGCAGAAGATTAAGGAAAAGTGAGGTTCATCACGATACACAAGAAATCTTACCTTGGGGATTTCT
This sequence comes from Taxidea taxus jeffersonii, assembly GCA_003697995.1. Taxonomy (NCBI): domain Eukaryota; kingdom Metazoa; phylum Chordata; class Mammalia; order Carnivora; family Mustelidae; genus Taxidea; species Taxidea taxus. The sequence continues at coordinate 51,715 of ML108045.1, forward strand.
GCCAGAAAGTAGCTGTGAGACCAGAGTGCATGTGTTGTACCAGATGCGATGTCTGGCGTTCGGAACGCCGTGGCCTCCCCGCTCCAAGGGGCCGGTGCGGCGCGTCTGGCATGCCGTCCGGCAAAAGACAGAACGTGGCGTATGTGCAGGCGGCATTTGCCACAGTTTGGGTGATGGTGTTTACCCTTCAGTTTTCCACAGAAGGCGGCACTTCCACCTCCCAAGCGTTTCAGGCATTTAGTTCTAGAAGCGAGCGACGTGGGCCGTGTACCCGGGAAGGGTTCGTGATCGTTCATGGGGGTAAGGCAAGGGCAGTGCAAGGAAGAGTCAGCCAGCCACGTTCTGTTCACATGGTTTGAAGGGTCACCAGTGCCCTGAAGCTCCTCTTGAAAAAGAAGCAGCAGGCCGGAGTGTGTGGCATTGCCGATATTTGATCAGCTCGGCCTACAGAAGGGGAGCTTTCATGTGGTTCAGCCTAATAGGTTAGCGGTCTGGGCTCCAAATCCGTACATCGAAGCATTAAATATTTATGATACTCTTGCAGATCCGGCTGAACGAAGATACAATCCAAGATGTTGTACAGGCAGCGGACCTGCTCCTGCTGACGGATCTCAAAACTCTGTGCTGTGAGTTTTTGGAAGGCTGCATCGCCGCCGAGAACTGCATCGGCATCCGTGACTTCGCCCTCCACTACTGCCTGCACCACGTCCACTACCTGGCCACGGAGTACCTGGAGACTCACTTCCGCGACGTCAGCAGCACAGAAGAGTTCTTAGAACTCAGCCCGCAGAAGCTTAAAGAAGTGATTTCTCTTGAGAAGTTAAATGTTGGCAACGAAAGATATGTGTTTGAAGCAGTAATTCGGTGGATAGCACATGACACAGAGCTGAGAAAGGTACCTGTGCTCTATCACGAGGTCTGACTCTGCCTTTTTGCTTACTTCCTGATTCCGTTCGCTCATTCACTTACGGATGGACTCCAGCGCGTGGGTGTTTTCTCTTTCCCCTTCGACTTGAAAGGCTTACCAAGTTGTGATCTAAAAGATGTCTGGGCCTGGCTTAGTCAGTTGGGCCTCCAACTCCAACTCTCCAACTCAGTTCGACCCATGTCATGATCTCAGGGTCCTGAGATCGAGCCCCACATCAGGCTCCGTGCTCAGAGGAGTGTCTGCTTCTCTCTTGCTTTTCCCTCTGCCCCTCTCCCCATGCTCTCTCTTGCTTTCTCTCTCTCAAATAAAATCTTTAACAAAAATAAGATAAAAGGGGGCACCTGGGTGGCTCAGTGGGTTAAGCCTCTGCCTTCAGCTCAGGTCATGATCTCAGGGTCCTGGGATCGAGCCCCACATCAGGCTCTCTGCTCAGCAGGGAGCCTGTTCCCCACCCCCTCTGCCTGCCTCTCTGCCTACTTGTGATCTCTCTCTCTCTCTCTCTCTCTGTCAAATAAATAAATAAAATCTTTAAAAAAAAATAAGATAAAAGATGTCTGTAGTACATCTTTACATAGGGCCATTGCATAGGATCAAGTGGTTGTTTCTTTCAGACCAGACTACCAAAGCTCATGAAACTCATAATATGTCAATGAGAATATTAATACTTGTAAGGACCATAATATCCTTTCTGCATTCCTTTTAGCAGGAAGATGCATTTCAAGCTTAAGCTGGGGAGTTTAGAAATTCAGGGTTCCCACTCTCTTGTTCAGCACCCGTCTTTGCACCATCACTGGCCGGACCCAGGCAGGGACTCTGACGCAGGCAGCAGAGTGAAGGGGGCACACACAGCTCTGGCAGAGGGGGCAGGGGAGTGGACATCAGGAACCTCTGTGGTGTGTGCTCTCCCTGGAGTGATTGACACCACTCAGCAGACAGCCGGAGAGCATTCTGCAGTGGGCCAGTGCAATCAGAGGGGAAGGTTCTGGGAGCAACAGCTGGGAAGGAAGAGTCTCAGAGAATACCAGGCGTTAGATCCAAACTGTCACTGCAGTGGGGGAGGGAGCAGAATCACAGAGCTTGAAGTCCAATATTTATAGACACCACCTTCAGTTACTATATGCGAAGAAAGAACCATGTTAGGTGTCCGGGAAGTTTTCTAAATGTATGATCGCATTGTTAATGGTTCTCAGCAACTGTTGACTTAGGTTTTAGTGAATATCTTGTAATTTAAAAAATTCTATAAGCTTAATTAGAAACTGTGGGCTACTGCAATACAGACGGAAACTGTTACACAGGCATGAGAAAGAAATCCACACTCCTGTGTGGTTGTCTCAGGACAGGCAGTACAGCTCGTGTTTGGTTTTCCACATTAGTTGGGTAGATGAGGAAAGGAGATAGGAGAATTCTCAGTTCACCGCTGCTCAGAGAGACCACAGTCACTAGCCGTCCCGGTGAGGTTGCCGCGGAAACTAGAGGCAGTCCATCCTCTGGCCGATCTGAACCTCATTGCTCAAGGACTCTTGGCTTTACCACTCAGGACATGGAACAGTATACCTTCAAATGACTGTTCCAAAACCGAGAAAAACTAGTCACTAAGAAGTTTCATCTCGTGTATGTGGAATGCTGTAGTCCATGAGATAAAATTTAATGAACCATCATGGAAGGTATATAATTCATGTTATATGTGTTAGGTATTTTTTTAACAATAATAATGAAGAAATACCTAGTACTCGGAATTTTTCTGAACTCTCGCTATTCTGTTTTTCTTGTAATGTTAATGTTGATGGAATCAAGCTATTGCTGCATATAATGTTCCCATAAATGCGATTGAACCCTTAGCATGTCCAGCTGTGTGAAATAAGGCCCCTGCAGCCCAGTGACCCTCTTGGGTGTAAAGAAAGCTGCTTGGAGCTTTCTGTGATACCTCAGATATAAATCTGAACTGATTATTCTTTAAGTTAAGCTTGTCTTTATCAAGGTCATGGGGAAATAGAAAGGAAGGGGGCCGGTGAAGCATAGTCCAGCAGCGCTGGCACTGGTGACTTGCCCACTGCTGATCCTTGAACAATTTCGGCTTTTCCGTGGGTCAGAAAGCGCATGTTCTAAAACCCATGTGCTGCGGCCTACATTTTTTCCTCCCCATGCTTCCTACCCTCCTGTGCAGGTTCACATGAAGGACGTGATGTCAGCGCTATGGGTTTCAGGGTTAGACTCCAGCTACTTACGGGAACAGATGCTCAATGAACCGTTAGTGCGAGAAATCGTCAGAGAGTGCAACAACATACCGCTGAGCCAGCCGCAGCAGGGGGAGGCCATGCTGGCGAACTTCAAGCCCCGGGGCTACTCGGAGTGCATTGTGACTGTTGGTGGAGAAGAGAGAGTGTGAGTATGGATGTGCTTCTTTTCAAAGGTCGTAGAAGGGAAGAGCTATTCTGTGTAAACAGGAATTCGTGGTATTGTTTTTGGTGTCTAAGCATAATAGCAATAGATTTTTTTAAAATGTTTTAAACATTCTTTAGAGCTGTAAAACTAGTCATAGTTATTATAAGCAGAACTATATAAAACACATTAACTGCTAATCAATTATTTATTTCCTTAGTTCACGGAAACCAACAGCAGCGATGCGATGTATGTGCCCTCTTTATGACCCTAATAGGCAGCTTTGGATTGAACTGGCCCCTTTAAGCATGCCAAGAATTAACCACGGAGTTCTCTCAGCAGGTACCATTCTGTGGTCAATTTTACTTAAACACAAGATCAAGTAAATATGTGATTTCAGGGTTGTACGGAATGACTCAAAACCTTTTAGAGATTTAATTTTAAGAGATAATTTTATTATCTCCGTGATGACGTCTTCTGTGTAGCTCTCATTTTCAAGACTTTGTAAGGAGAAGAGTGTCTTCTGTCAATCTGTATTATTCCTGAATCTTTAATACGTAGCTACTTTTAAGACTTTAGTGGAAGAGCATTTTACTTGATGACTTACTGATAGAAGAGCAACATTCAGTGACTCTTACCACCCGTTAGCTGTGTGGCCACACCTGGAACACAGAATTCCCTTGAGCCATAAAAGTCCCTTCTTTTAATTCATGCAGTTTAGAATTACAGTAACTATGAAAAATAAAGGTGTTCTGTCAAGACGGGCATTTCGTGTGAGACTTTATAAAACAGTACTTACATTAGCAATGGCTTCAAGTTACTTTACTACAAAATGCATGTTTCACTTGACCTTCATGAGTTTGAAAACAGCTCTACCTTATTCAAAGCTCTCACTCAAGGAGGTGAATAGGAGAGGTTGTATCTGCAGCCTTCTGACCGCTCCCTTTCTTTTCACCTTGCTCTGGTCTTTTGGGTTCACCCACAAGTGCCATTTCACTAAATTCCAATTATTGTCAACAGTCTTCCTGGAATCCTTCATACTGTATAGTCTCTGCTTGCCCACTAACAATACTTTAAAGATTTTGAAAGGTATACCGTCCCATTCCTTATTACAGAAATGGCCGGAGCTACACTATAGTACAGAAATGGAATCATTTTTTGGGTTTCAAGATGGTTGGACTTATTGTTGGTAATAAGCAGCAGAATGCAGTAGTGTAGCCGACAGGATGTGAGTCTGATTTTCTTGTTCTCCCTTCTCAGAATTAGCTTCCTTACATCTCCTTCCCATAATATGTACACCTATTCAAAATTTTCACACACGCCCACCTGCCACGTTTCCTATATCACAGATTTTCCGAGATTTCCTAGAGGGATCGGTACTTCAGAAACATTGAACAATGAGGATGGGGTCGTGTCCGGTTTTGCTGAGCAAAGCTGTGATGTGACTGAGAGGTTCCTATTTGTCCAGCCAGTACTGTGTTTCTTCTTTTCCTGCATTTTTTTTTTAATTGATGGACTTTTTTTTTTTTTTTGTCATTCACATTGTGCCCTCTCTTCCAGGTTAGAAGTTACATTCTTTGTCTATATTCCTTTGAAAGTCATCATAGATACCTTAGCCTGTATTCTCAAGTTATAAAAGCCCAAGTGCATTTCTGCTGTTTCTCATGTTTCACAGTCTTGCAGTATTAAAATATATGACTTTATGAATAAGTATCTACATATAAATGAGTTCAATTCATTTGTTTTGTGTATATGTGTATATATATACACACACACACATATGGAGAGAGAGAGAGAGAAAGTGTTTAGATTTACCCACATATTCACCACTTCCTTTGTTTTTCCTTCTTACTCAGACCTTCCATCTAAGATTATTTGCCTTCTCTGAGGTCCATCCTTTTGAATTTCCTTTATTATGGGTCTACTGGTAGCAAACAGTTTGATTTTTTTGTCTAACAATGTCATTGTTTTGCCTTCATTCTTAAAGGATACTTGTGCTGGATATAGAATTTTAGGGCATCTTGACTCTGTGGCTTGGTCTTTCCTCAGATCTGGAAAATTCTTACTCATATTTACATCTTCAGATATTGCCTCTGTTCCATCTTCCTCTTTCCCCCTGCTTTTTTTGGAAGTCCGATTAAACATGGCTATACCTTTTTGCTCTGTCCTTAGCCTCCTGCCTCTGCTTTGTTTTGTTTTCCATGTTTTTGCCTCTCTGTGTGTTGCCCTCTTTGTGATTTCTTTTGATTTACCCTCTGCTTAATGAGTTCTCTCTTTAACTGTGATAGATCTGCCATTAAACCCATCTGTTAATTTTTTCAAATTTTATGTTTTTATTTTCTTATTTTATTCCTAGGATTCTCTTTAAATCTTTTGCACATCTGCTGTGTCACTTCTACAGTCCCCTTTTTCTAAGAGTTCTCTTAAAATTTGTCTTTCAGGGGGCACCTGGGTGGCTCAGTTGGTTAAGCATCTGCCTTTGGCTCCAGTCATGATCCAGGGGCCTGGTATTGAGCTCCACATTGGGCTTCCTGCTCAGCGAGAAGCCCGCTTCTCTCTCTCCCTTGGGCCCTCCTCCATGCTCATGCTTGCTCTCTCTCTCTCTCTCTCTCTCTCTCTCTCACACTCAGATAAATAAATAAAATCTTCATAAAAAAATTTGTCATTCTGTTTTTAAACATAGTAGGCATTGTCATTTTATCATCTTTCTGGAGAGTCCAATATGTGAAATTGAAGTCTCTGCAAGACTAATTCCTATTGTCAGTTCTTCACGGAGTCTAGTTTCTGTGTCCGAGTATCTTTGGTTGGGTGGTGATCATTTTAGTAAAAACTAATTGTAGGAATAATTTGATGCTTTAAAATTTTAGAATATTAGAATCTAAGGATTAGGTAAGGATATTTTCTTCCACACAAGTTTTACATTTGTTTCTTCCAGTTGCCTATAAGCACTGCACATTTGGAATTGAATTGCTGTAAATCAAACCAAAACCTTGAGATCTCCTAGACAAGGGAGGAGATCTAAATCTGGTTTCTGGTTCTGGTTAAACTTTGGAGAGGCTCTCCTGCCAGAAGTCATACTTCCTGTGGGCCTGGGGTTTTGATTTTTGTCCCTTTCAGGCCCTCAAAGCCACTATAAGAAAGTTTGGAAATTTCCCAGGTTGGTAAATGCCCTCAAAGCAAAATGGTTTCCGTGGGTGGTTACCTCTCCAGCTCCCACTTTTCCTTTCAGCTTTGCCATATTGCCCTGTTGCCTTCTTCTCTTTTAAGATTATTTTATTTTGAAAATGTTTTGTCCAAAAGGACAAAACAAAACAAAAAATGTTTTGTCTAGCAGTTTAGCTGTTTTGCACAAGAGTTGGTATGAATAACCTAATCCACCATTACCTGAAACAGGAAGTTCAACAGTGACTCTTAGATCCTGTTTTGAATATGAACTGCACAGGTGCCCCAGATCTGAGTGCTCCTGGGTCTTGAACGAGCAGACGTGGGCTGTGGATGAGAGGTTGTCTGAGAATCACAGAGGAGGATGAGGATAGACGGAGCTGCTTGGTGTCCATGTAGGTGGTGCCAGTCTGGGCTGCACGCTGTAGGGTAGTGGGAGTCCACTCAGATGCTGAGTGAGGTGAAATGGCCAAAGTGAGCCACAGATGTGAATTAGCCTCTCTCACCAAGGATCGAGTGAATTGTGATGAAAACCTCAAACCCACTGTTGTCATTAGAGAAGTTACCTCCAGATACTGTCTCTACAACTGTGCCGTTTATATTCAGCAGGAGAGGGGAATTGAAGGCTGAAGTTTCAACTTTCTCGTGTGTCTCATTTGATTTTTACAGAGGGATTCTTGTTCGTATTTGGGGGCCAAGACGAAAATAAGCAGACCCTGAGCTCAGGAGAAAAATACGACCCAGATGCGAACACGTGGATGGCATTGCCACCAATGAATGAGGTAAAAGGTTCTTTTTCATTTGTTTGGTAGTGTGTCTGTCTTCCCTTTAGCATCTTCATTTGTTTTGCATCTGTATGTATGTAAGGAGAAAAATGGCGACCCTGCCGCACCCTGTGCTCGCTGCCCTCGTGCCCACCAGCCCAGCTCTTCTCTCAGTGTCTTCCTTTGGTCCATCAGACCTCCTCGTGTTTCCTCAAACCTACAGACACTCTTGCTTTGGAACCTTGGCCAGACACCTTTGTGGCTTGTTCTCTGCTTCCATCAGTGTTTGTCCACGTGGCACTTCCCAGGGAGGCCTTCCCTCCTGCCCCTCAGCTCTTCTGTCTATGCCCATTTACTTTCTCTTCATATCACATGGCACCTTCTCGAATACTGGACATTCTTTGATTGTTCACACAAACTCCTTAATGGCTGGGGATTTTGTCTGGCTGCTGAAGGCTCCGTCTTTAGTGCTAGAGCAGCACTGGGCAGAGAGGGGACAGCAGGGATGCTAAGCAAGTATTTGTTGACAAATGTCCCCTCAGGCTTCTGTCATTCCAGTTGGCCGTAGTAGGAGCCTGGCCTCCCCATGCCTCTCCCAGCCTCTAAGGCAGTGCTCTTGCTGGGGTTCTTCCTTGTCTTTCACACAGCAACTTGGAAGCACTCTAGCCCATTGCTAAACACAGTTTTATTGAACCAGAAGGTAATAGTTCTTGTTGTTGTGAGCTATGGTGAGTACAAAATGGTGACTCCATCAGTGAATTTATCATGCATGTAATTCCCTTGTTTTGAATAACTCCTAGATTGGGTTCTGTCTCTCATTACAAAGGGTGAGCTGCTGGGAAAATCGCACATGTCTAAGAGAGATGGTTTTGAGCATGACACCTCTTTGCTGAAACTCTGGAATGTGATGGTATCTGTAGTTTTTATTAAATGTGTGGATATCTGCTTTCAGTCTGGTAGTTGGCCTTTTATATAAAGAGATCTTTGATGTCTTTTCAGCCACGACATAATTTCGGTATTGTGGAGATAGACGGAATGCTGTACATTTTAGGAGGAGAGGATGGTGAGAAAGAGCTAATTTCCATGGAGTGTTATGACATTTATTCTAAAACCTGGACAAAGCAACCCGATCTGACCATGGTTAGAAAGGTGAGAACCATATCTTGTGTTTACAAATTGGGTTTTAAAGTTAGCTCTTCCTTTCCCACATCCACCTTTCACTACAATCGATAGTGATGAAAGAGGGAAGGTCACAGACTTCTGTCACTTTCGGTGGCTTGCCTTCATTGTCATCAGCCCTACACCCGGACAGGAGACGGAGCGCATGTGAGAGCTCACCCTGACGGGGGCTCTGCACTGCACCGCCGTGCCCACGCCTGCGCTTGACAAATGCTCCGTGAGCACGCTGACCTAGGAAGCAGCCCAGTCTTCCAGCCCTCTTGTCTTAATGATCAGGCAGGCCTGAGGAGAGACAGCCTGCAGGTAAGCACAGCCACTGCGTCCAGAGTAGAGCGAAAACATGGCTTCCGTTAGCCGTTCAGAGCATGGGCTGCCTTATTCCCGTTTTCTGGGCTGGGAGGGAGGGGCTCTTCTTCACACCGAAGCTTCCAGTCTTGTGGATATTTACACCTTGGGTGCTGTGCTCCCACTCTCTGTGCTTAACTCATTTGGAGCAGGAATTGAATGACATGTTCCTGTACAGAATCTAAATCTTGGAATCTTCAAATAGTTGTGGAGGAATGGAGAGACTAGAAAGCTCCTTTAAAAATTCCGGTCATTTACGTATCTCACCGAGCACAGTCACGTCAGATGGAGTTAACAAACACTACATGTCCTGCCTCCTCTTCTTGCTTTGAAAATCCTGTCTTCCTTGTATTATAAGATACCATAGTTTTACTATTAAAAATCAAATCCTTTCGCAGACACCCTATGGTGCTGTCTAGACTGAAGGGGGTATTTGTCTAACGCGAGTAGTAAGCGTTGCCTCCCCAACTCTCGCTTTCTCCTTCCAGATCGGCTGCTATGCAGCTATGAAAAAGAAAATCTATGCCATGGGTGGAGGGTCGTATGGAAAACTCTTTGAATCTGTGGAATGTTATGACCCAAGGACCCAGCAGTGGACTGCTATCTGTCCACTGAAGGAGAGAAGGTACGAGAATGCAGGCATGGACCAGTAGGCGCCCCGTTTTTTTCAAATGAACTTTTCACTTGTCTTGGCATTTGGTTTCTATAAAAGTACATGAAAAATCCATTTCTGGAAAAGGAAGGCCCACATATTCATGGAACCCTGAACATTGCAGAGTTAAAACAAACAGAAGAGGAGCTGGGGAATTGGGCCATGAGTTGTAAATCCAGTCGCTGATATGCTGCATGTGGCCTTTCAGATTTGGAGCCGTGGCCTGTGGCGTGGCCATGGAGCTGTACGTGTTTGGGGGTGTCAGAAGTCGTGAGGACATCCAGGGGTCCAATGAGATGGTCACTTGCAAGTCTGAATTCTACCATGACGAGTTTAAAAGGTGAGTTTGAACAGTTTCACATAACTTGTGGAACTTTTCCTTTCTGCCTTCAGAGTCATGTCTTCAATTTGTTTTGTTTTCAACTTACTTGACTGAATTATCTTTTTATTTAGGACATATGCCTAGTGCTTACTAGAGATTTTATCAGAGACTTCAGAAGTATTCGTAGCTTAAAACCATAGAACGGTGTTTCTGAAATCCATATCAGACCTTGATCCTTGGTTGTTTAAAATCATTCATTGGTTCCCTATGGCTTTTAGGAGAAAATGTAAACTCCTTAACCTAGCGTGTGGCCTTCTGTGATAAGGCCTTTCTCTGTTCTTTCTGCTTGATTCAACACAGACGCTTCACTTGAGTTTACACTGAGCAACATTTTCTCCCCAAATCGTTATTTTTTTTTTAAGATTTTATTTATTTATTTGACAGAGATCACAAGTAGGCAGAGAGGCAAGCAGAGAGAGAGGAAGGGAAGCAGGGCTCCCCGCTAAGCAGAGAGCCCGATGCGGGGCTTGATCCCAGGACCCGGAGATCATGACTTGAGCCGAAGGCAGAGGCTTCAACCCGCTGAGCCACCCAGGCACCCTGTCTCCCCAAAACATGTTATTGATTATCTGGGCTCTGTGCTTTTATGCTTTTGTACTATTCCTTTTGCCTAAAATTTCCCTTTCAATATTTATCCAGTTAATACAGTCTCTTCCAAAGCTGTGCGTAATTATCACTGCCTAAAGAAAGCCTCCTCACACCTCCCAGTCTGGTTTAGGCTCCTCCATCTGTGATCCCATAACATTCAGGTCATGTCTCTTGCATTGTAATTGTTAACCATAAAATTCTTTTTTTTTCTTGTAAGATTTTATTTATTTATTTGAGAGAGAGAGAGAGCGAGCGCGCGATCATGAGAGATCGTGAGCAGGGGGAGGTCCAGAGGGAGAAGCAGACTTCCTGCTAAGCAGGGAGCTTGATGCAGATCTCCATCCCAGGACCCTGGGATCATGATCTGAACTGAAGGCAGACTCTTAACCAACTGAGCCACCCAGGCGCACTAACATAAGATTCTTGAGGGCAAGTTTGGGCTCAGCTGTCCATGGATCTTAGCTTCAGCATCCTACCTGACCTATGTTAGACGCCTGATGGAAGGTTGAGTCGGTGAATGAAGTGTGGTGTCACAGAGTCTTGAAACATCTGTACTGGTTGCTGTACTGGTCTTGTAGACTAGGCACGCTTCTACCAGCCTCCTTCCCTTCTCTCCTCCCACACATTTTATTATGGTAACCACTAACCTGCACTATCTAAATCCTAGAGGGAAATGGTCATATGAAAATTCATCTTGTTACAGTAATTTCAATCCTGTTACCAGAAGGGGGTGCCATAAGGCAACGTTTAATTTCATACTATTTTAGATGAGAGCAAACAGTGAGCAGCTACCGAGACTTTAGAGACACATGCAAATGTTACCTAACCTTTGGGGCGCCTGGGTGGCTTAGTGGGTTAAAGCCTCTGCCTTCGACTCCGGTCATGATCTCAGGGTCCTGGGATCGAGCCCCACATCGGGCTCTCTGCTCAGCAAGGAGCCTGCTTCCTCCTTTGTCTCTCTCTCTGCCTGCCTCTCTGCCTGCTTGTGATCTCTGTCTGTCAAATAAATAAATAAATAAAATCTTCAAAAAAAAAAAATGTTACCTAACTTTTAATGTATTTTAAAGTGAGGGTATTTGCATAGCCTTCCCCCCACCCCATCAATTACAGGGGTAGACCCCCTTAGGAAAATTAGTTAGACAAAGTATGAGAACAATTTAGAGAACGTCTGCCATGGTGGGGGTAGGGGCATTTCTCTTCGTAGATTACTGTGAGGGCGGCTGTCCAGGGTGCAAAGTAGCATGTTAATTCCTGCCCAAATGACTCTCGAGACTGTCTGCTCAACTTCATTTATGAGCAGTGGCCAGTGTGTTTGGTTTCCGATAAAGTACGGACCTGTGCCGCCTTCCTAATGAATTACTGTCTGGGCAGTGTGAGCTAGAGGCTGCCACGTGTTTGCTGAGGGCGTCAAGGCCACGTATGCCTCACCCGTCCCTGTCCCTGTTTGTTCATAGGACTTAAATCTGGCTGCAGGATTTCTTAGTTTGCCTTGGTCTGCTATCAATTGCTAGAACTTTTATATTTCTGTCAGGTTGTTTTATATTGATAGTTAATAAGCTTAAAACATAGGTGTAGTACTTGCTTTCAGTTCATAAGTATTAGACATAAGAATATGCCTCCTTCTTTGGTATTTAAAAGCACTTCCAAATAAATTCATGGATCAGTAGTCTCCTTGTTTCTGAGCTGTCCGGTGTTACTTTTTTAAGGTAAGCTCTAGGCCCAACGTGGGGCTCGAACTCACAGCCCTGAGATCAAGAGTCTCATGTTCTACCGACTGAGCCAGCCAGAAGGCCTCCCATGTTGGTTTTTAAATAATACAAAGAGGAAAGCTTAATTTCTTTCGTCAATATAACTTACAGGGTTCTTACTTGTGTGAGTGACCCTAGAGGCATACATAACTCTAAGTGCCTTGTATTAACTCATTTGTAACTCATTCAGTCTTCAGAATAACCCTTTCAGCCCCTATGTGCCCTTTTTAGTCCTCTTTTAAACCAAAACACAGAGAGGTGAAATAATGTGCTCAGAGACACATGGTAGCAGGTAGCAAAGCTAGAATTTAAACTCGGACACTCTGGCCCAGAGGCCACCTTTTCAGCCACCACACTGCATTGCATTAAAAATGCAGCCTTCCCCGTAAAAATCTATAGGAAGAAAATAACATATAGCAGTAGTTTTTCAAAAGAGCAGATGTTTCCAAGTATGTTATATTTGCGTATTGTGGAAACTGTTGCCAGAGGACCAATCTGTATTAGATTGGAGACCATTTATTGTTTTTAAGTAATCTCTTGTCTTTCCTGCCTTTGTTCCCTATTTTTAGGTTAAAACTTTCCTGGAAAAATGCCATACCTTATTTTCTGTGTTTCTAATGAAAAGCAAAACTGTTTGAAGGAAAGCAAAGAAATTGCCATGAGTTCTATCACATCATAGTAACAACCTAATAATATTATCCAGAATGACAGGCAGCTCTGGTTCGGTTCCCAGTGCCCCTGCTCTTCTAACACCACCATCCTCCCAGTTATCAGTACTCAGTGAAGCTTATCCTGACTCTCTCATCCTTCATATCTTATCAGTTGCCAAGCCTTGTCTTCTTTTGTAGACTCTGGAATATTTTCCACATCACCCACCCTCGTTTCTCTGCTCCTGCCCTGCCGTGTTCACTGCCCTGTGTGTGCAATGGCATTAGCCTTCTAACTAGTTTTCCTGTGCATCTGGTCTGTTTGTGTTTTTGAAAGATTAATCCGACTTTGGTCATTTCATTCTCCTTCTGGAAATTCTTGGTATTTCCCCATTGCTTACCAAATGAAGACAACAGTGTGTAGCCCCCTGCTGAAGTCCTCCATTGTCTGAAGTTAAGAAAAATGTTCAGTCTTTCCCAGTCTCTTCCCTCCCATGTCCTGTACTCCAGCTCCTTTCTTAATCCGTCCTGTGTCTGACTGCCTCCATGCACATGCTCAGCCCAGATGCCCCACTTTTGTTTCTCTAGAACAGTCATGGTGACTGCTGAAATCAGGACCTGTCAGTTTCATCTTTTGGTCCCTGAATGTGTAATTGAGCAGACATACTTGACAATGGGCAGAATTCCCATGATCCTCTGACGTGGAGGGTGGGGGCCATTATGGTAGGAAAGGCTGCTTGGAAGTCTCTGTAACTTTCCTACCAAGACAGAAAACCAAAAGCAGTTCTACATCCTTGAGGAATTTACAGAAATTAGTGCCACCATCAAAAACTTGAAAATGCAGGAATGGAGCTACCTTTCATATCCCCACTTAAGTCATTTAGAAAAAGTAGAGGGGCACCTGGGTGGCCCAGTGGGTTAAGCCTCTGCCTTCGGCTCAGGTCATGATCTCAGGGTCCTGGGATCGAGCCCCACATCGGGCTCTCTGCTCGGCAGGGAGACTGCTTCTCACCGCCCCACACCCCTCACTGCCTGTCTCTGCCTACTTGTGATCTC
>ML108046.1:0-18944 GCA_003697995.1 Taxidea taxus jeffersonii
TCTCACTTGCAAAAACTTTTAACTTAATGTGTATCTCAAGGTGACTACATAAAAAACCCCACTCACAGGCTGTTTCTATGACACTTCATCACTCTGTAGTCACCCCTAGTGGCTATAGTATCATTTTTATGCACAGCTGAGATTTAGTATAAGTCTATTATAATGTAATTCTGAAAAATTTTTAGACCAAGGTATTCTATTTTTACTCAAATCCCTGAAAAAACATCTGGCTTTCAGGATTTTAATCTCAACGTCATATCCACATAGCATTACCTTTATTCTATAAGACCAAAGTGGTAGAGGAAGAGAACACAAAATATTATTCATATAGATATTTTTCTGAATTATACACCAATAAATTAAGCTTGAATACAGGGATATAATCACAATCTCTCTTTAAAGCTATCTTTAAATTTATAAGTGAGGGTTGTAACAGAAATTCTCAAATATCACAATTGTTGAATTTGAAAGTCAGTTTATGGGGATAATCTGAGACATAGTTGAGCACCTTAACCTGATTTTATGGATATGATTTGACATTCACCCACGACTGAGGGTGATCTTTTGTATTTTGTGAGATAAAATTACACACAACCAGTCATTTTAAAGAAACACAAATTGAAATTAAGAAAGGCAGATAAAATAACATATAATAACTAGAATTATTATGTGACATAAAATTTAAAATGTCAAAATAGCCAATATATCTCTGAGAAGGCTAGAAATATCACCCAAATGCTGCCTGAAATATACCAAATTTACCTAAGTATACTATTGTTTCTTATTTAAACTGAACACTCCAACTTTTGTAGATGTCTTCATCACCACCATCACATTTCTTCACCACCTCTAGTGATGAAAATTGCAATGCCCCATGATATTTAAGCTACATTAAATTTAATTTTCACACATCCACTTGAGTTATATTAACATAGATTTTTTTTTTCTGCATTTGGTTTCTATTTCTTTAAAAGGATGCATTGAGGACAGTAGCTTTCAAATGAGAAACAATTTGATCAAAGAACAAACTGATATATTATGAATAACTTAAAACTATTTTAATAAAGTGTGATATACTTTAGAATTGAGAATATATGTATATGTGAATATAATAAATATAACATAAAGCACTGAGTAGGATTCTCAGCAAAAATAGGCAACTGAGATAAGTAATTTTGCTAAGAAATATGATTTTTCTTGCCATTAATGCTATATTCTTTTAAAGAAAAACATAACAAAACAAAACAAACAGAAAAAAGGAACATAGGACAGGTAATTTTGGATATTCTGAATATATTAACTTTCCCTTCACAATGTAAAATGTTGCTGATAGCCTCTAGTTAAAATGATTAAACAACTTCTTTTCTCTTTACTAACAGAACCAACACCTTCCAGTCACAAACTCTGAGCACTATTATCCCGATCCATATTTCTAGTGAGGGGCCCTGAGTGATCTGAGCCAAGAAGAAGAACTAAGTAGACTGTCCTTGCTTGCCACAGGTTAGGCTCAAGGGGCCTGAAATAACGAAGTCGAGGCCACTCATGTATGTATGCTTCCCGGACTGCAGTAACCCATTCACCGGCAGCAAGTGACTTAAATTGGTTCAATCAGAACACACTTGAGATTTTTGTTCAATATTCACAAAACAGAGACACTCCTCTTTCCTGAACTTGAACAAGAAAACTGCAATCTCCACACAAGTTTACCAAATGCTGCACTGATTTGGATTTTGCTAGTATCTATACAGAAACTAGAAAAGTGAGCATTTGCTACTTCAAAAATTTAAATAGATACCCAACCCAAATAATTAAATCTTAGTGAAATTTAAAAAAAAAATAGTTTGTTCTCTACATTTGTTAAGAATGTATATACAGAGATCCAGTCAAAACTTCAGAAAGAAACTTACTAGTCAAACCTGTAACAATTACAAAATTAAAAATGTCTGGTACTAAATATTTAAATAATTTGTCATGTTTGTAAACTATCTTTTGTATATGTTTTAATACAGTAGAAAGCATATCCCATACAACAATAGACATACATTACTATATATACTGTCAGTATTCACAAGTTCTGTGAAGATTCCTAACAAGTCTGAAACACATGAATTCCAGTTCTATTCCCATTGAAGTGAAATCCCTGGTTATCATAGGGAGGGACACAGTTTACAAAAGTAAACATTTCTTGGCAAAGATAGTACTTAAAAAAAAAAACTGTCAAGATATCTATTAAATATGTTGTTGGGCAACAACAAGAATACTGGAAGCAATTTCAGACACTCTGCTCTCAATACTCCAGTTTTTCACTCACTTTGTACAAGATATACCCCCCACATCAGAACAGTATTTAAGTATCCTTGATTTTTTCAAGATTATTCAACCACCTTTAAGATCACCTCCCAATCTCACAAAGCACAAAACCTATTAGCTTTTCCCCTAGACCTCTCTCATTTCTAGAATAATCTGTACTCTTGACAGATGCAAACTACTTGAGAGTTTGTGTTAATAGGCACCTGACATCATTTTCATAAGTTTTTTTTTACACTATCTTTTAATTAACAGGATGGAGACTGAAGAAGCCTGTCGGATATTTCAACAAAATAAAAAGGAATATATTATAAACCCACAAAAGTGCATTGATTATGTCTACAAAGATATATAATTAAAAAGTATAAATCAAGGACTGCTATTTTACACTTGACTTCAGTTGTTTGGAACATTTGTGGTCTAGTAGTGCTCATTGTTCAGGATATGATTTTATGTGTTTAGAGTAAATCTGCAGTAAGCAATTTTATAGTTTAATGAAAATAATTATAGTTTGAGTAAGTAGTATGAAGTGTATCTGATGCTACTTTCCCCAAAATAAAGCTCTGATATAAATTATCATGATTTGTTATGTTTATTCTTCCGGTTACATTTAGAGTGGATTCTAGCAAGTAATGATGATTCTAAAATTGTTTTAAAAAAAAGAAAAAAAAAACATTTCAAGCTATTTTTCTCAGATTTCATCTTTAACTTCTCTATGAAATGGATACAATTTCCACTGTGATACAGTATGTGCTAATCTGAAGTTGGCATTAATGTGCTGTCAATTTGACAGCTTACTTTAACTTACACCATTTGGTGAAAGAATACATTTTTAAATCCTTTTTAATATATCATATGCCACTATTGCTACTTGCTCTTAATTTTTTAGACTCTCAAACACTAATTCTTGCTCTAATGTAAAGCTATGCATGTCCCTACTTGCACTCTTCACAGTGGTTTCAACTTAGTCTCCTTTTTAGGTATGTTTTTAGCATTGTATCAAAATCAAAGTAATAGATATTTTTCTTTTCTTTTTGAAATTTAAAGTGTTTTTAGGCCTGCCCACAATTTACATGCACTTGAATAGACCCAAGTGTTCCTTTGAGGGATAAAAAGGGTTTTGAGAGCTTATAGTCATTCCGTGAGCTACTAGATGATTGGAAGCAAGGTGCCCATCACTCTACATGGAGTAAGGATCTGATTAGAAAAAAATAACAGCTCAGTTCCTCACTTTAAGCTCTTCATTCCACTAATCTCATCAATTCATTCTTTCAACAGCTACTTACTGGGAACCAACCAGATGTCTGACCCTGCACTACCACTGATGGAAATGATCAGGCCTTGACAGAAGATGCAGAAGATGTACAATTAAGCAGACAATGATACTGGGACTAAGGAGTGCTACAAGGGAGCAATGTGCAAGATCCTACTGCGGTTCGCCAAAGGACATCTGACACACTACATAGAGGAAGTTGAAATCCCAATGCCACAAACCAAGTGTGTGCCTAAATAGATTCAAAGTGTCCCAAAGACTAAATAAACACTGAGTAAAAAACATACTTATTTTCAGATAACGAAACTTGCAAGATCACTCCTCATTACTTGGAGAATATTCTGCTCTTTGAATTTCATCATTAGAGCAAAGTAGGTCTATATTGTCTTAAGGTTATAGACACATTGTGGGTCATTTGGAACCTTTCTCCTATTTTTTCCTAAATTGGACTCCAAGGCTTACCTAAAGGTTTAAATTGTTGCTCCTTAAGGACTTATCCAACTGTTATTTGGAGTACTCTATTTAAGGAGTTAGATATTCTTCAATATGAAAGTAAATCTCAGTTTACTGTGATGATCCTATTCATTATAAATGCACGAAAATTATAAGCATGAGGATACAGAACCTCTCAAACTCAACTACTTAGAGAATACACACACACACACACACACACACACACACATATATATATATATTTTAAGATTTTATTTATTTATTTGACAGAGAGAGAGCACAAGAGCAGCAGGCAGATGGAGAGGGAGAAGAAGGCTCCCCGCTGAGCAAAGATCCCAAGGTGGGGCTCCATCCCAGGACTCCCCGGATGATGACCCAAGCTGAAGGCAGAGGCTTAACTGACCAAGCTACACAGGCACCCAGAGAAAATATTTTTTAAAGCAACTTTATTTTCTTACTAATCAGACTTCACACATAACAAGAAAAAGAAAGGTTTTTTTAAATTTCTTAAAGTGAAAACTTACCAAAAAATGTTAATATTTTATTTATTATTTATTTATTTATTTATTTGAAAGAGAGAGAGAGCGGGAGGAAGAGCAGAGGGGAGAGGGACAAGCAGACTCCATACCTAGCGCAAAGGACCTGAGATCATGACCTGAGCTGAGACCAAGAGTCAGGCACTCTTAACCAACTAAGCCACCCAGGTGCACTCACCCCCTTTTTTTTTTTTCTTTTTTTTTATCTGCCACTGATTATTTTTAGGAGTAGTGTTTGTCAGGGTATTGATATTGATGCTCACTAGGGATAGCAGAGGTTTGGAGTTAAAAACACCTGGATTCTACTTCAGTTTTCATTACTTTTACCAGCTATGTGGTTACAACTGTTATTTAACCATCTGAGGTTTTGGTTTCCTAATTTGTAAAATAATGGATTGTTGTGAGGGTTAATTATATAAAAAGAGCCTAGAAATTTCTCTGTATTATTAACAAGTTGTTCATAATATTTGATCCTATTAGATGCCAAGTACCAAACAGGGGATAAGAAAAGTCATTTTGTAGACAAGTCATAGCCAGGGAAGGTCTATTTAGCTAACTATGTACCAAAGGGGGAAATATACTGTTTTTCTTTATTATGTCAATGTTTTCTAATTACTAACATTACCATCAGTTTTGCCACCCATTGGTACCTTGATTCACTACACACAGCGAATGATAATGATATCATTAGGATTAATGGGAAGCTTTTAGAGAACTCAGGTTCCTGGGTCTCATCTTAAACCAACCAAATCAAAATCTTCTGAGGTGAGGCTAAGAAATCTATGTTTGAAATTGCTCCCCAGGTGATTCTGATGCTCAGCTAAGTTTAGGAAACACTGCAATAAATGACCCAAGTCAAGGTTAAGTACAGTAATACAAAAAATACCTTCCTGTTTAACCTACTTCTAAGATTTCGGTACAAAAGACTGACCTCGATCTAGCTGAAGAGCAATTAACTCCTATCTGTCTTTATTCATCCATATAAAAAAGGGCAGAGAAAGATAACACTGGGTCAGTTAAGCACCCTTTTCATAAAGCTCTTCTTAATGTGCTATTTTTATGTCAATTTGCCATCATCTAAAACCTTAGAAGCATTTTTCTAAAAAAAAAAAAAAATAGGATATAGGATTTAAACCAACCTAAGATTAGAGGTTCCCTGTCTTTTTTTACATGCTGCTACCATGGGGTAGGGGGGAGGAAGGGGGTGGTTAAAATACCAATGTCTGGGAACCACCTTGAGCCAATTCTCATTGAATTGGCCTGGGTGCTCTCTGGGCGTCCAGATGTTTACAGTTCCCTGATGACTCCAGTGTAGGGTTCAGACAAATATCACTGCTATTGTGAGTAAAGGCTCATCTTGAGAATGCCTGGCTTCACCAGCAGTACTCATCCTCTATCCGCCGGTGGGGCTTCCAAACTTCACCCGTCCTCAGATTCACTGGGGAATTTTACAAATGCTAGCAGTTCCCAAGAGGCCAATTCAGTTAATATGAAATAGATTCAAAAAAGTGTATTATTTAACATTTCCCCAGGTAACTTTAATAATAATGATAATAATTACAATAAATAATATTCACTGAGCACTTATATGCTAGAGAATGTTCTAATATATTAACTAAAATTATCAATAAAGCCCAGTGAGTAGAGGCTCATTGTCCTCCTTTCACACTTGATATTCCTGAGGAGCAGAGAGTAACTTGCCCCACATCACAGAGATCCAAGATTTGAGCCCAGGCTGTGAGGTATCAGAAGTATTCTTTTAATTTGTATATTTTTAATGAGGTAGATGCACATAATCCTCATTTTATTGTTGAGGAACTCCACATGAAAAAGCAATTTTTTTTTTAATTTAGGGTTTTATTTTTAGTGTTCCAAGATTCATTGTTTTTGCACCACACCCAGTGTTCCATGCAACACGTGCCCTCCTTAATACCCACCACCAGGCTCACCCAACTTCCACCCCTCTCCCCTCTAAAACCCTATTTATTTCTCAGAGTCTGCAGTCTGTCATGCTTCATCTCCTCCTCCTGTTTACCACAGTTCACTTTTCCTTTCCTTCTCCTAATGTCCTCCATGTTATTCTCATGCTCCACAAGTAAGTGAAACCATATGATAATTGACTCTCTCTACTTGATTTATTTCACTAACCATAGTCTCCTCCAATCCTGTCCATGTTGATACAAAAAGTGGGTATTCATCCTTTCTGATGGAGGCATAATACTCCATTGTATATATGGACCATATCTTCTTTATCCATTCATCTGTTGAAGGACATCTTGGTTCTTTCCACAATTTGGTGACTGTGGCCATTGCTGCTATGAACATTGGGGTACAGATGGCCCTTTTTTTTACTCCATCTGTATCTTTGGGGTAAATACCCAGTAGTGCAATTTCAGGGTCATGGGATAACTCTTTTTGTAATTTCTTAAGGAATCTCCACACTGTTTTCCAAAGTGGCTGTGCCAACTTGCATTCCCACCAACAGTGTAAGAGACTTCCCCTTTCTCCACATCTTCTCTAACACTTGTTGTTTACTGTCTTCTTAATTTTGGCCATTCTAACTGGTATAAGTTGGTATCTCAATGTGGTTTTGATTTGAATCTACCTGATGGCTAACGATGATGAACATTTTTTCATGTGTCTGTTAGCCATTTGTATGTCTTCTTTGGAGAATTGTCTGTTCATGTCTTCTGCCCATTTTTTGATGTGATTATCTGTTTTGTGTGTGTTGAGTTTGAGGAGTTCTTTCTAGATCTTGGATATCAGCCCTTTATCTGCAATGTCATTTGCAAATATCGTCTCCCATTCCATGGGTTGCCTCTTTGTTTTGTTAACTGTTTCCTTTGAAAAAGCAATTATTTGAAGAGAACTTCAAACAAATATACTTAAATTATTAGCAGAACTACTGATTAATTTCAGCATCCATAAAACACATATATCTTCTAAAAAGGTGAACTCATTTCACTGTAAATCCCTCTTCTCAGACTCTAAAATCTTCCCAGTTACAAAGGCCAACCATTCATAGTTGGACCTGGTCATTTTCAACAATAAAAAAATTTCCTTTGCTGCATTGGTTGCCTTTTATATACACACATAATATATCGGCATTAAGCAAGCTGGTATTGCTGGTTCTTCAGTCCCTTTGAATATCTGTCAGTCTCCAGTTTTCCCGTTTCTTTTTGAGTATAATTGATACACAATGTTACATTGGTTTCAGGTGTATAACATAATGACTGAACAAGTTTATGTTATGGTCACACAAGTGTAGCTACCCTCTGTCACCATACAACACTATTATAACGCCATTCAGTATAACGCTTTTATTCTTGTATAAAGTATAACGCTTTTATTCTTGTGACTTATTTATTCAAAACATATAAGCCTGTATCTGCCACTGCCCTTTGGGCACTCATTTTGCCCATTCCCCAACCTCCTCCCTTCTGGCAACCATTAGCTTGTTTTCTGTATTTATAATTTCTCTGTACCTATTAGCTCTGATTCTACACTTTATCTGTTCATTCATTTGTTTCATTTTTTAGTTTCCACCAATAAGTGAAATCATATGACATTTGTCTTTCTCTGACTTATTTCACTTAGCATAATACCCTGTAGGTCAGGCCGTGTTATTGCAAATAGCAAGATCTCATTTTTCCTATGGCTGAGTAATAGTCTGTTGTATGTACATATACTACATCTTTATCCATTCATCTATTGATAGATACTTGGTGTGTTCCATATCTTGACCATCATAAATTAAAAAATAACGATAGTGTTGCAGTAAACATAGGGTGCATATATCTCTTTAATTTAGTGTTTTCATTTTCTTTGGGTAAATACCCTGTAGTGTTGATGCCCATTTTTCAAAGAACTTGTCATTCTCTCTTTGAACATACATGTAGACATAATAGACCAATGGGATCTTGGACCAATGGGCTCCACTGACACCATACTCATGTTTTTAATCTCTGAGTACATAATACAGTTCAAACAGTAGCATATAACAACACTTATTTATTGCAAATAAAACTATGAAGCCAGGAAACCATATCTCCATATCTTCACCAACTAACAGACTTCAACATCCTTTCTGTGTTATCCTGTGCTCTAATTTATCTAGGTAACGTAGTCCCTTACAACACTTACATTCTTCCCTAATGAAACTGTCCCTTCACTATATGACCCCAAATTAATGTATGTTAGTAGGAGCATTTTCTTTGGAATTTCTGGCCATTTTAATTACAATGGTTACTAGCCAATCAATCACAATTCTGTGTGTGCTACCTTGGGATTCTCAAAGACTCTAATGTTATGCTGTCCTATATGGTAGTTACATAGAGCTCCTGAGAACCTCAAACATGACTAGCTTGAAAAGAGATGTGCTCTAAGTGAAAATTACATACTGAATTTGGACAGTATGAATAAAATAATGTCACTTACATCTATAGTTATTTTAATTATTATATTTTGAAATAAAAATGGATATATTTAATAAAATACATTATTGAAATTAATCCTATTTGTTTCATTTTGTTATTTAGAAAATGACTAGAAAACATAAAAGGTTTGCATTAGTGGCTCACATATGTCTTTTGGGAGGCATTTCTCTGGAAGGCATTTCTCTACAATACCAGTGATTTTTCTGGCATTTTCTGGGATTTTCTGGATTTTTCTGGGATTTCTCCTATGTCGTCACTGTACCACTTACATAGCTGGGTGACCTTAAACACATTCCCTAATTTCTCCATTCCACAGTTTCCTAACATGCCCAATAATACTATTCAGTAGGATTTTCTATAGGTATTACATGCCATTATGCTTTCAAATTCTCAATGATCTTTTCATACTACAACCCTCTCACCTACCCATCCCCAAATGTGGTCACACTTTGACAGCAAAGAATAATGCAGTCATTCCTCTCCATCAGAAAAGGGACAACTTACTTTCAATGAAACTGCATTTGAAAAATGTTCATTTTTCAACCTTTCCTGCTCACTTTCTACAGGGACCATTTATAAACCACTTATAAGCTCCTTCAAAGATAAAAATTGGATATATGCCAGTTTACTCAAATTTCTAGTTAATAACTAGCCAGTGATCAGGTGATTCAATCAAAATGATTGAACCAAGTGTGTTGAAGAAGCATACATTAAATTGAAATCAATCAATCAATTCCTCGCAGCATCTTTAGGTGGTGGAATTTAAAAGATACAAATGAAAACTATATTATCATACTAAAATTGTTAACTTCAAATTCTAAATAAACTTTCACCATCTTATAGTGTTTCATGTTAAATTTATAGCAGCAAAGATGTCATTACTTTTAATCAATTGACAGAACTAATTTTAGGATAAAATACGGTTGAGCACCTGACAAAAATAACTTAAATTTATTTATGATCTTACTCATGTGATAATTTTCTCTTTACCAGAAGTTTTCTCATCTGTATTACTCAAAGAATTTCATACTTTTGATAGGTGCTGTCACTTATAATGTTTGATATTAAAATCCAGAATGAAAATGTGTGAAATTCTGCATTTTTATAGTTTTTTTTACATCAACAGAAAATTAAATTACCATAAGCACACATACATACTAAATATTTATTTATAAACACCTGAAAAATAGAACCCATATGCCCACAACCTTTAAAATGGATTTAGGTAAAATATCCATTAGTAGTAAAACTTTGTCATTGGTTGTCAGGTTATATGCTGGGAAGTGGGAGACAGTGGTACAGGGCAGGAACTGGTATGAAGAAATAATCATCTTGGAACTTTACCTGTGTTATTAGTAAGTAATTTTAAACCAAGACATTTATGCATGAGGAAATAATAAGGGAGGTATGTTCCTGCTCTTTGCATTCTCCGCAAATAAGTACTTAAACTCTTCTAGGTTGTAGGATCTTAACACTCTTCATTTCAGTACTTGGTGCACAATGTGTTCACATGCTGGAAGGAGGAATTAATTGACTGGCATAGCTTTATAATGAAATAATGCAAAGACGATTTAGCAAACTCAGTTATTTCTATATTTATCAAAGATGGTCTCCATGTGTTATTCAATTGCAGTCAATTATTACAGAAACGATAATTCATGTACCAAAACTGCCTGTCTGTTTAAATCAGAAAGGCAGATTTTGGGACTTCGTTAAAAAATACACCTATGAACTTTTTAGGAACTGCATTTTGATAAATATTCAATGGAAATATGGTTTGCATGTGGCTAAAGAGCAAAGAACAATCCTCATATTAGTCTCTAATACAAAATTGAATACCTAAAACATCAAATTAGCTTGAAAAATACCAGCAATTCTCTGAAATTTCTGACCAAAAAAGGAAACAGACAGGAAAGACCAATATTTTCATTTTCTTTATGTACAGGTAAAATAACCTGATCTACTTATTCAATGACTTTTGAATTGCCTATTTATTTTCTAATATGTATGTGATGACATCTTGAGAGCTATAAATTACTTCGTTAGTAATTGAAAGATCAAGACATGTCCCCTTAAACCTCATACACTACAGGGCATGTATATCTGCTAATTTCACAGGTTATTAGTGTGCAAGCAGAAATAATTAAAAGAGCATTCTAAATCCACAAGTCTCTGAACAAAAAAATTGAGAGGAGGGTATGAGCAGAAGGGGTAGTTCAGGGGTTTGGGATAACGGAAGAACATATCAAAACTTTTCCCTGCTCTAAAGAGTGTGATTAATACAATTGAAAGCACATTGGGCACCTCTGTATTGCCTGATATCAATCATGAAATTCCCAAATACTCCAAAGACTCTTCTAGCAGCACTTTCAGCCCATCAGAAACTATCAAGTAATGGACTTTTCCAACAAAGCCTGTCTTCATGTGATTTCCAACTCTGTTTCAATACCA
Source organism: Taxidea taxus jeffersonii (assembly GCA_003697995.1). Lineage (NCBI taxonomy): Eukaryota > Metazoa > Chordata > Mammalia > Carnivora > Mustelidae > Taxidea > Taxidea taxus. Next base: position 11,457 of record ML108046.1, read on the forward strand.
AATAGAACTGAATGCTTATCAGATCTAATCCAAACTGCCACGAGCTCAGAATTCTGCCCATCTGTCACCAGGTTATTGGTTCAAAACAATATTAAGATAAAGAATAAGAGACAAAATCAGTTGGAAAAAAATTTTTCGACTTTTTATCCTTTTCTTTATTGTCTTTTGAACAACAAGCTAGCTGCTTCCACACTGACTTGAAGCTGAATCCAAACTTTCACCACCACCAACTTCCCTCCAAAATGGGTTACCATACACAAAAATAGGCTGAACTACTCTGGATATTCACTTAACTCTCTCCCTTTTTCTCTATTCTCCTACCTTCTCCCCTCCCCTTCCCACACTTTTCCTCCTCTCCCATGACTTTGGTGTGAAAGAATTGCCAACAACAAACATAAAGGAGGTCAGGAACTCACAGGAGACTAGGATCTCTCCTGATGTAGACTGTTTCACGGAAGGAAAAAGGCAGGGAATTTACATAAAGTTAAAACAAAGTTTTATATGAAGTGTGCCATTTGTATTTGCAGAATTAAAGGGCTTCTTTATTATAACGTTCTTTCCTATCACTTCGTGTCATTAAAATATAGGACACCAGCAATGAAACTAAAAGTAAATATGCACATATCCTTATCCAAGCAGGGAAGCAATAAATCTCCTTCCCTGATAGCAGCTGTACTACAGCTATCATTTGAATAGTGCAGCTGCCACAACAGTATCACATTTTACAGTTAAAAAGCAGTCAAAACTTTAATGTTACAGTGGAGGTAGATATATAGTGCACTATAAATAAGCATTCTCTAATGAAGAAATGAAGCATGTTTATTTTTTTTCCTAGACATACCATTGAATAACATATATCTCACCTACTGCAATCTGTCATAATAGAACTCATTATACTTGAATGTCTATAATGCAAAACTCTGATTTATACTAATTAGGTTGGCTCTCATTGAGACATATGAGAACTTGAAAACACTTGGCCTGAGAGGCAAACTTTACTTCTTAAAAAAAAAAAAAAAAAAGAAAGAAAAAAACACTTTTTTCCACTTCTTCCTTCAAAATGCAAACCTAATAGATCTTTGGAAGGATTTGGTGCTCTTTTTCCTCCATATATTTTAAACTTGTGGGTTTGATTGACAGAGGTGAGAGTTACTTGCAGTTTGGGGAAACTCAATTTGTCACATCCTTAAACCTAAAATGACTAGCTGCACAGCAGACTTATTCAGAGCAATGTGATCTCAGTCTAAAGATGGCATCATGAGGATTCTCTGGGCTCTCCCCCAGTACCTTGTGGAATGTAGTTTTTGAGCTGGTCACTAAGTACAAAAGTTTAGCTCTCCACACACATTTTGATGAGATCAGCTTCCTCTGAGGGAGTAAAAAGGGATGTGGATAAATATACAGTAGTCCCCTACCCCCTTACCCACAGGGAATATGTTCCAAGTTCCCCAGTGGATGTCTGAAACAGTCGATAGTATTGAACTCTCTATTTCTATATTATGTTTTTTCCTATATATATGTACCTCCTATAAGGTTTAATTTATAAATTAGGCACAATAAGAGAGTAACAAAAATAATTAATAATAAAATAGAACAATTATACCAATCTACTGTAATAAAAGTGATATGAATGTGGTCTCTCTCTCTTCTCTCTCTTTCTCAAAATATCCTATTGTACTATACTCACCCTTCTTGTGATATGAGACAATAAAATGTTCAGATGATGAGATGAAGTGATGTGAAGACACATAACATTACTATTGACCTTCTGATGACTGCTCAGAAGGAAGATCATCTGTTTCCCAACTACAGTTGACTTTGGATAACTGAATAACTGAAATCATGGAAATTAAAACCATGGAAAAGGAGAGAGTACTATACTCCCCCCCAAAAAAGTTAAGAGGCATTTTTATATATATTTTTTGAAAAGACAAAGTTTTTTCCTATTGTTGTTCTTCCACTAGCTGGTCAGTTGATATCAAATAGGATGCTTAAGTAAATATGGAGAAAAACACAAAACTCTGCAACTCATCTTTTGGAATATATCAAATCTCTCCATTAATAAAGAGAGACAGTTTATCCTAGCCAGTCTTAAAACTCTGATAAAGGAGCCCACCACACCTTTGGAAATCTTGCATTTCACAATTCTTTTGGGGGCCTGTCCCGTCACGTTAATGTATATGTGGGCACACCACAGGGACCTACTTTAAAAGGGAGTGCTTCCCTCTTCCTCTGTGCCACATTGGGTACACTGGGCATCAGAGAGGCCACTTGAAGTGCAGTGTCACTGGCACTGTGGAGGTTGACCCTTTGGCCCACAGCACTGTTGTCTGAGGTGCAGCAAGCCAGCACCAAGACTGCTACAAAGGAAGTTGTTAATGTAAAATCTGTAAGCTCCAGGAAAGCCAGTAAATGAAGTTCCATGTCTAGGTTTTTGTCAACTTGCCAACTGGACTGTGGTGCTGTTAAAATATCATGCAAAACCAAAACATGTTGTTGGTGTATTTCATATGGCAACCCTCTTCGGCAGAGTCTGTCCAAAGGTGGAAACTAAAAGCACTGACTGTGTAGGACATGTTGCAATAAGAATAAACTTGGTGAATGGAACTAATTTCAAATTCAATTTGGTTCTGGCCCAAATGATCCAAGAATATACACTGGGACATTTGGCACATTGATAATTTGGGACAGGCCATCTTAACAAATATTTTTTAAGTTCCCACTAAGTCTGGAGTACAAGATATAAGTATTATGTATTTATATAGATATAAATAATGCTCAGTGTTTCCATAAGACCTACAAGGTATAGAAAAAGATATTTCCGTATGGATGCATAATCAGAGGCTGAGTGTTTTAAGTACAACATATTTCTGGTTCTCAGAGAAGTAATAATTAAAAAACACCAGGCCATTTTACTAGAGAGTATCACACACTCTCTCTCAGTGACTGCCATAAAAAGGATGCTATATATTCCCCATTTTGCACATGGAAAACTGAGGCTCATTTCTGCTACTTGGATTGAAGAAGGACTTCAAGATGAGTGGGTTCTCAATCCTCCAGGAGAGTGAAAGTGATTTCAGTCTTTGAGATCAGCACAAGCAGAAGTCTGTACCATGAAAACCCCTGGCATATTTGAGTAAAAGTGAGTGGTCTTGTGTCCTGGTGCACAGCAGACATGTGCTGAGACACAAGGTAACTGCAACAGCAGAAGGAGAACAGCACAGTAGACTAGAGCCCCAGGCTGTGACTTCATAGGTGGATTAATCCATTTGGAAATGGAGCCATGGTCTAAAGGGAAAATAAATCCAACTGAGGTTGGGGCAATGTTTTAATCCATTGAGGCAGCTCTTACCATGTGCCACAGACTGGGTGGTTTAAACAACAAACATTGCTCACATTTCTGGAAGCTGGAAGCTTCAAGTTGCGTGAGAGCCCTCTTCCTGGCTTATAGATGACTGCCTTCTCACTGTTTCTTCACGTGGTGGAAAGAGAGATCATCTCTCCTGTACCTCTTCTTTAAAGGACACTAATCCCATCCATGAGGGCTCCACCCTTGTGACCTGATTACTTCCCAAAGGCCTCACCTCCACACACCATAAAGTTGGGGATTAGGACTTCAATATATGGATTCTGGGAGGATACAAACATTCAAGTCCATTGCATGGAGAAAATAAGTACAAGATGTTAGGACCTATAGCTCAATAAATTTCAAAATACTTCTTTCCCTTCTGTCTTATTCCTGAGATCTTTTTCTACTTCTGCATATAAATTACTAGGTACAGCTGCATTTTCTATGAAGTGAGCTATGTGAAAAGGAAATGCTAATGTATGAATTAATATATGCATATAATATATGTGCCTGTGTGTGTGTATGTGTGTGTGTGTTTGTGTGTGTGTATTTTCTGTTATCTTAATTCTAGGGTAGGACTGGTCCTTCTGAACCAGAGCATACTCTCCCACAAAGAATAAACTCAGAAATGAATGACTGTATGTTTTTCTGTACCATCCTTTTAATAATAAGCACCTTTGAAGGAGCATTCATAATTTTTCAGACCCTAGAGACCCCATGTACCACCAATAATATCCCCATTTATCCCCAGGATACCTGGCAGAATCTGATTCACTATGCGAAAATATTGTTGAGAGTTTTAGATAAAAAGGAGTAATAAACAACAAATCTACAGAGCAAAGGGCTCTCTGCAACCTCACAAGCAAAAAAAGACTCTGGCACGGGAAACAGTTTGCTTTCTGTATTTTCATAATTTAACAGTCAGCATGGTAGCAATTTTGAAATTAGTCTGATTTTCCACGGACTGAAATGTTTATCTATAAACAGGGAGTTTCAGAGAGAACTTGATGGAGATAAGAATAAGTATGCTAGGGAAACACCTAGCTCTCGTGGGGTGACCAGTAGGGGGACTGTTTCTAACTTCGAAGAAGTCATCTAATTAGAATTTTAAAAATTCAGGCCCATTGTCAGAAAGCCTGATGTGATAAGTCTTTTCATTCCTTAACATACTTTCATGGGAAATACCATGGCATGGCATGCAAATACACCCCATAAGCATTGCCAGATAATGCCAGCTCTCCACCCTTTTTTGTCACATTACAGTCTAGGTTGCTATTTTCATATTTACAAGCAAATTGTTACCTCAAAATATGAAACGCTGGCATTTGGAGAAATACAGAAATTACTCACTTCCCTGGAATTCTGCATGACAAATGAGTACTATGCCTTAACTCTAATAAATGTAGCTGTAACAGTTTTCATAAACATTCTTGAGATGTTCTTCTGGAGTAGCTTTATTTTGGCACCCTACTTTTCCTGCTTAAACAAATGAAAAGGTTGGCTGATATTGTCAAAATACAGCACTTCTGGTGAACCAAGAGCCATTTATTAAAATAATGTATTGATGTAGTGTCATAAAATACAAAACCATATTTCTGCAGGAAAAACCTATTACCCTAAGCCAAGATTATTTTATTTTAAAAGAAAAATTATTGGAGTTGTGGATTCTGAAAGTAAAATGATGTGACTCAGACCTTGGCCTTTCATGGTGGCTTTGAATGCACCATCATACGTTATGTAAAAAAGATACCTGTATAATTAACAAGTCTTGTCTTTTAGACTTGCATCAGAAAGTAGATTCTGAATACCGTGTGACTTAAAATTACTGACTTCAGAAAACAAATGTGATTCTCTTTAGCTGTAGTAAGGTTTTGAACTAACACATAGGCAAGTGTAACAACAACCAAAATACACACACACACACACACACACACACATACACTCCTTTTACAAGTGTAACAACAAGTAAAATACACACACACACACACACATACACACACCCCTCTTGGAGGGTCAGGGATCTCCAGAGCTGACCATTTTCCTGATATCATTTTAATCTCGTCCTTTGTCACAGCACTGCACTTTTTGCTCTAAAGGTTTCAGCACTAAAAAGTGGAGAGGTGAAGCCACAGTTCAATTCAATTTATTTTTATATTGCCTCTCATACAAAATCTCTCAAAACGCTTTACAGTAAGAGATAAAATAATCATATAACACTTGCCCATATTTGAAACAACAGCGATCACCCAGACGGCAAGGGGGAAAGCTGTGCACAGTCATGGGTCAAAGTCCCTGGTGAAACACCCCTCGTTTAGAAGCCATATAAATGAACATTGCAGCAGAGTGACGTGGCTATATAATATCATCCTTGGGCCCCACATTCTCAGGGGAGAAGTAAGAGGCTTCATTTTTCTATTCAAATAAAGCATTATCTCTCCTAAACCTGTGGTGATCACAACTAGTTGACCAGTTTCCCCTCATATGCAAAACTATAGAGCCAAAGCACAGGAACACGCTTTCTTTCTATTGTTGCCAATTACTTGAATCACACATGATTTATGGCTTCCTGGAGAGCAGTTGTTCTGGGGCACCTCTTTCCTTGTCTGTATTCCATATTTTGGCCCCAAGAGGTAAAGGAGAAAAGCTGGTGGAAAGACTAAAATGGGTGGTCTTTCTTTTAGTCAACCTAGAGTGCGCGCATGCACACACACACACACACACACACACACACAAAAGAAATGCTTGCACTCGAGACTTGAAAACTCAGAATGAATCAATGGCAGTCTGGGGGCAGGAAGAAGGAATAAGGGAGGATGATGGAGAAAGAATTTTTGCAAGATAAGGCAGCCCAAATTAAATAATAATTCCCACTGGGGGGTGGGGGGAAGCCAAAACGAATCTCTGAAAAGGATAATGAAAAAGCCAATCCTGGCAAAAGGAAATTAGGTCAAATCAATATATCAAGTTTGTGTAGCACTTTTAATTTACAGAAGGGTTATTCTGGACTTGATGTAAGGAAATTGGAGATGTTGCTATTCTCTGAGAGTGATAGAGTTACCCAGCATGGGAAGAAAGTGCAGTCAGCAGTTGAAAGCTACCATATTTATAAAGATGTTCTGTTACAGAGCAAATAGCAGTTTGAAATCACCAGACCCAGTGAAAGTAATTCTCAGAAAAGAAGCTTCTCTTCCAACCCCACACCACCAGCGTCACATAGTTCTTCAAGTAGGGAGACACAGTGTTCTCTATCAAAAGCACCTTTTTTTGTGTGTGTTGTTGTTTTTTTTTTTTCAAAAAGTGCAAAAATCAAAAGAAGGCTCTGGCTTCAGGAGAATTTGCAGTATTCATATCAGTAAATAATCCAAAATTTGTTTAGGAAGCATGTTTCTTGAAGGATATGAACCTTTTCTATCCTCTACTTCTTTAATGGAGTCATATCTTTATAATACATAATAACAAACAGAATATATTGTAACTCATTTCTTGACCTTTTAATATTTCTGTCACTGATTGTCAGAGTTGAGAACTACTCTCTATCCTGAGGTGATGGATTATTTAATTAACCATTGACCTTTTCCCAACATTTGTTGACAATGAGCACAGTCCCATGAAAGCTGCCTGCTTTGGATATTGGTCAATTCTGTGTTGTTTATCAATAGGGGAATGCCATTTGTCATAACTTAGATCAAATAACTAGAATTGCTTTTTGCCACTTATTTGTCCAAACCTATCTTCAAACATATTTATGCCCCTTTCCTTTTAACTATCTATTGGAAAAGAACAGTACGTTTATTATACCTCTCCAAAACAAATCCCATGTCAACAAGCAAACATGTCTGATGAAATTTAATTCAGTCAACCTACCAAAAAATCATGTTTCCTAGTTATGAAGCTTTTGGGCAAAGTTGCTGCAGTGATTCATGGCTAATGATATACACCTCTCCAGGTTCCATTTTTTTCCTAGAAAATAAGATCTCCCAAGAGAGTAAGGCAGACTCTTTGGAAAATTCATATAATTATTTATAAGTTCCATTCATTTGTAAGGGGAATGTTCCTGCATTTTTCCAAGAGCTATTTTTCTTCCTAGAAGGTCAAAAACTTTGTGGAAGATTTTGGCTAATTAAATACTAAAATTAGAA
>ML108046.1:34334-48772 GCA_003697995.1 Taxidea taxus jeffersonii
AAAAATTGTTCTACTTAAGAAATATATTTGCCATATTTAATAATTTTGATCTTTGTACTTATGCACTGATAACCATAGAACTAACCCTCATACAATTTTTAGCATAATTTGTCTAGTAAGTCATTCTATACTTATTAGTAGAACACTCACAAGTGGATTAATCTGAATCAAATATACATAAAGTAGAGGATGTAATTAAGTCGTTGATGAAATATTACATCTCAGTTGAATTGACAATTAAAGGAATAACTTAGTAAATTTTCTTTCAGTGATGTTTACCTTCAGTCAAATTTGAAGTTTGCTCCATTGTTGCTCATCATTTTGTAATAGATTCATGGACCTTATATTACTTGATTTTGTCAAATTTCTTAGACAAGTTACCTGACATTTTGCTTCATTTTTTCTTCTTTAAGCATACTCATTAAAAACCTCTTGTAGATGATTAAAAGAAGAATAAAATCAATCCCCACCCCAAAAAAGAATCATATTGCCTTAGAAAATATTATAATTTAAATTTGAAAGAAAGACTAAATTTTTCAGTTTTAATTCTCAAATGTTTGGACTACCTCTCCATTTCAATGGAATATATAAAGGCATTTATAGTTTGCCAGGTTCAGGGGGTGGCAAATATTATATTTTGATTAGTTCTTAAGTTTGTCTTAAATAACCTCAATTTTATAACTTTGAACACCTCAGTGATGTAGACTATACTACTCAATAATATATACACAGTAATATGCAGTAGCCAAAACCACTTGAAAATCAGATCACACAAGTTAGGGTTAGACAGAGAATGTGGCAGAATTACAAAGCAGATTAATGAACTTATCTACCACAAAACAAACTGTAAGTTCACACAAAATGATTCAATTACATTAGGAAAAAACAATTAGGAAACAAGTTACTGAATTTTTTAAAATTTGACACAAAAACTGAAGGTGGGTATGTTACTGAAATTTGAAAAAACAATTGTCTTGAAAGATTAAGTACAGGAAATATTTCAAAACACAGAAAAAAAATCAAAGACATGGAAATCCTAGGGAAACTCTAGCAAACTTAGAGGATTTCCCCAAGAGATATAACATACAGATAATGCTATAAAATATATTCCATATGAATTAGAAATATAAGTGTAGATATAAAACAATAAAAGTCATAGAAAAAATTTAGAATGCTATGCATTTTACATAATGTTAGGTCAAAGGTTAAAAGGCAAGGAAGATTTAACTCTGCAAACTTATCTTAGGTTACATAGCAAAAGATAGCATAATAAAAGCCAATATTCACATGTTAAAGTTGGAAAACTATCTGCAAAGAACATGGAAGTTTATAAATAACCAAAATATAGTAGTTACTAACTAATGAGAAAAATGTAAGAACCCTACATATAGCAATAATTTATTGTTGCATAACAAATAGCACCCCAAATTTAGCTTAAAGTAACTTTCACTTTTTTCAGTTTTTGTGGGTCAAGCATCAAGCAGTGCTTTAGCTGGATTCCCCTTGCTCTAAGTGTCTCATAAAGTTGCAATAAAGCTGTTGCCCATTACAGGCTCTTGAATTCTCAGGGAGGAGAGCTCTGCTTTCAGGCTTATTCACATGGTTTTTCACAGGTTTCATTCCCTTGCTACATAGGCTACTCCATAGGGCTGCCTCCTGGCATTACAGCTGACTTCCCATAGTCAATACAAAGTGAGCAAAAGAGAGCACTCAGAAAGAAGACTGCAGCCTTTTTGTAACCCAATCTCAAAAGTGACATCCCATTGCTTCACCAATATTCTATTTGTTAGATGCTAATAACTAAATCCAGCCTGTATTTAAAGGGTGAAATTTACATGAGGCAGGAATCATGGAACCCATCCTAGAGGATACCTTCCATGCTGTGGAAAGATGGGCAAAGGAATCATGGGCAATTTACAGAAAAGTGAATCCAAATTGGAAAAAATATATATACATATATATATTGTATTATAGATATATAAAGATTTTCAAAGTGCTAATAGAAGAATTATATATTAAACTCTTTAATAATGAGTTATCACTTTGCACCCATAAAATGGCAAACTTTTTAAAAAAGAAGTGTAGTTCCTACTAGAAATTTGAATTTTTATAATTAAATATTTTTAAAATCTCTATGTATCTATCTATCTTTCAAACATAAAGTCCACTTCTTATATATTCTATCTTGTAGAAATAAAATCAACAGTATTTAGAGGAGTATGTACAAAGACGTTATTTGTAATAGCTCAAACCTAAAGGTTGTTTGGGATTGGGAAAAATGATTATTTATAGGAGCAATGGCTAAATAAATTGTGATTCATCTTTTCCATAGACTATTAGGCAGTCTTTTAAAATAATTAGTTAGGCAGCATCTGGGTGGCTTAGTTGGTTAAGTATTCTACTCTTGATTTCAGCTCAATTCATGATCTCAGGGTCCTGAGATCAAGCCTTGTGTCAGGCTCCATGCTCAGCAGGGAGTCTGCCTGAGAGTCTCCCTCTCCCTCTTCCTGTGCCCCTCCCTCCCTCTGAAACAAAAATAAATAAATAGATAGATAGATAGATATGTACCAGTTGTCTTGGAGGGATTTCTAATAAAATGTTATACAAACAAGTAAACATATGTGATTTCATTGTTATAAAATAAAATGCAATAATATCTATTATTATATAATTATATAAAATTATACATATAATAATATATAATTATATTATACATAAATTATATAATAACATAATTGTATTATAAATCACACTATCATATAATTATTATATATTATATAATTACATATATTTTATATATATTTATTATTTGAAAAGGGAGAAATGTATGGATGAACAAATACTAGGTTGTTTACACTGGTAACTCTGGGCCAAAAAAAAGTTTGATTTGGAAAAGCGAGTGGGGTATAAGCCAAAAAAATAGCTATATTTTATATGGATATTTAAAGTCAATAGAAATTTTATATGCATGTAAGTATGTACATATTTAACAGTATATATTTAAGGTTAACAGAAATTTTTAAGGTATGTCTGTGGTTACATTTATATAAAAATAGAGAGGCACAGATAGACACCTATGTATTTATACATATATTTGAATGTGTACATGTACATAGAGAAATAGATGAAAGGATGGACAAAAATAAAACAAGAACATGTCACACTTACAAGCTCCTTAGAACCTAAAAAGGAAAAAAGCAAGAAAGTTGCTGTGTCTACTACATTGCCAGTCCAGCAGCCCTTTGTGACAACACCTTAAGCAGGGGAGTTCAACCATTAATCACATGTGCACACTCCATCAGAGCTAGTATGGACTGAGTGGGTGAATCATATCCCAGTAATGTGGCTGAGACACCTGCAGCACAGATCTGAGCACACTGCCCTTTTAGCAGATCAGAGTTACCCCACAGTTTTCTGCTTTCCTTTAGCAAAATCACTCCAGTGTGTTTTGACTGATGATACGATTTTTAGAGTAAACCAGACTTTGATAAACAGGAAAACTGTAATAGCTAGAAAAGGTATGGCTGTATTAGGCAAGCAAGAAAAAAAAACACAAACAAAAATATTTCAAATCTGTATCGTTGCTTTTTTTCTGGAGAAGTAAAGTGTTTTTAAATCATGGGTAAAAGGAACCATGATTATTCATACTATACAGCATAGGTCTTAAACCCAGCCATAAGTAAAAAAGACCTGACATCCTGTGTTTCATATTAATTAGCAAATAAACTTGAGCCACTTGAGGGATAATTCCAAAAAATTATTTACAAAGCATGTGAAAACTTAAAAATAAACAAGTAAAGTGAAGGCTGTTTCTAAATAGCAATCTAACCTCAGAAAAGTTTCCCTGAACACGTCACCTTCAGATCATCTCAGCCGTCTTTGGAGAGAGGCTTTGAAAACCACAATGCTGTAAAACACCAAGAAGTAAATAATATTTTATCATCCAGCTTGCCATTAAGAAAGAAGATTTCCATCTTAACATATGTCAAACTCCCATCAACTCAACTGAAAAGGGCCCTTTTACTGGTGCTATTGTGGAAGCAATTCCTGAGTCTCAATTCATTCTTGAGCAGTCTGCTCTTACATGCTTTTACATTATGCTATCTTCTTTCAACATGGCCTATTTACAATAGAAACAGAGCATGGTAACCAATTCCTGAATCTTTCTCAGAGACAAAACACAGTCTCTACACAGCTTCCCCTGCACTTGACACTACATCACACCACTGCCACCAGTAATGACAGGCCACACCTAACTCTTTCCCATAGACTGCGGGTCCATTTGAATTACTGTTACTTCACACTGTGGATGAATGGAACAGCTAAAATTTATACGCATTCTAGACACCACTTCCTACACATCCATTCTTCAGTAAGGCTTCCAGAGTTGTTAAGAAAGTCTAAAATGAATAAGTATTGACCATGTAAAAAAACTTCATTACATAGGTCACGCACTAATAAAAGAAAAGTTCTCGGAGATAAGTATAACCCAGAGAAAAATATTTCCTGAGTAAATGGAAAGATGAGTAATTCCTAAAGACCTTGCAAACTCAGAAAAATATCCATCAATGATTAGGAGATTTAGAAGCACAGCCTAAGTAATAGAGGGAGAAAAAAAAATTTTAATTTACAGAAGTATGGTTAAGCACAGGTATTAATAGGATAGAGGATTTGTGGTACATCAGAATGGAAGATGAACTTGTAAATAATGTTTTATTTATAACATTGTCCAGATTTTTTAACACAACAAATAGAATACAATATAAAAAACATTATAAGATATACAGAGAAAAATTCCTTATTGAGAAACAAACTATAGAATATTAATTCTTAGTTTTGAAGAAATCCTGGGAAGTGCTGAGAATTGAGCCTTGGAAATGATAAAAGCATTAAAAATGTCATACAGGTAGCAAATCACAGAACTAAGATTCAAATCTATCTCTTCATTCCATGCTCTTACCCACTCTTTCAACTTGTTCTGCCCTTTGGGTCCTGCCAACAAATAAGTTGCAATATAGTAGGAAGGTAAAATATTGGTTTGGATTTATTAATTTGATTTGAATTTCTAAATAAAGGAGGAATAATAGTTTAGGAGAGTTTAAGAATTTTGAGCCTGGGTGAGTGAGAGAATTATCATTCCCTGAAAGGATAATAGAGAAAAAGAAGTGATTTGAGTAAAATGACCAACTGCTTTTTTCCCTAACTTTGCATAGGCCCTCTGCTCCCTCAGATTCTGGCAATCACTTTTATACATTCCACGCAGGAGAACAGAAGTTATCTCTCTGGGAAATATACCAACTCACAAAGAAAGACCTGAAGATTCTGATATTGTGTTCCCCAAAGAAATGTCCCAGCCAGATTTATAGGAGAAACCACAGTCAACAAACACCATCCACATGCTCAGAGCTTTCTAGAAACAATTTAGTGCCACATTATGGAATATTAGCAGATAATTTAAAAATATGACCTTCTAAAGAAATAGTCTAACAAGAGAGAAACTGAAATAATAATAGAGAAGAAAGGTGAAAGCACTTGAGATTTTATGCAAAAGAAATTTTTTTTTAATTTCTAATCAGTATTCTCAAAAAGGAGATTCTGCATTCATGAAACAATAATAAATAACTATTAAAATATTAGGAACATTCAAAAAAGGAATATTCTGATTGAAAAGTGCTCTTGAAAATTAAAAAGGTGATAGTAGAAATTAAACAACAACGTGTAGAAGATAAAGTTAAAGAAATTTCTCAGGAAATAAAAAAGGACAGAAAGTAGGGGAGAAAAGTGATAAAACTAGAGGGTCAGTCCAAATGATGCACTATCCAAGTCATCAGACTTCCAGGAAAAAGAGAACAAAGGGAAGAAATCATCCTCAAGAAAATATTCACAAATAGAAGACATGAGTTTCCAGATTGAAAAGAACTACTATGTGCCCACCATTAGAGATGTCATTAAATACACAGTAAGGCAAACCACTATATACAATGGGAACCAAGGTAAAGTTCTAATCCACCCTCTTAAAAATTCTAACACTAAACTCCTCATTGAATTTTCTGCCCTGAAACTGCATACAATGGGTAATGAATTGCTTGGCCATACTATTAGCACAAATAAATGAAATAAAAGCCCAGTTTATAATCACTTCAACTTTTATATGAGCCTCAAACCAAAAACCTTGAAAATCAAAGGAACTCCAATATTTAAGAAACTGTAACTGGTGTGCATTGTACATAATTCTTATTTTAAAACATCCCAGGAAATTGAGAGTAACAGAATTATTTCAAGAGGGTAATTAGAAAGATATAATAAAATGTTATTTGAGTAAAAAAAAGAAATGTATGCTCTTAACATTACTCACACTTTTATAAACTCTTGGTGGATTCTAAAGGCAGTCCTCTAAGATAGAAAAAGCAAGACAGACATCCCCCAGCCCATCTATGGATAGTTTTCTCTCTTTGCCTGAGGTCCCTGGGTGGTCATAAGAGCCAAAAGAACCAATAGCCTGATTCCCAGCCCAGAGCTCATACCTCTCATTAAAAAATAGACTTTTATCCAAATTTCTAACCAAGATGCTTCCTCTGTTCTCTAAAATATGCTATAAATTTGGAAAACAGAAATATAAAAATTAAGAGGATGGCACCAATTTTATTTTATGAAAAACTATTATAATATTAATTCAGTAATAATGAATACTTAATAAAATAAACAGAAAATAGAAATTAATAGATAACTGTATAGTATCCAGTGGTTCCATTCTTAGTAATATCACAGAAATACAAAGAACACAAAAGATATAGATTAAGTGGGCTCAATATTTCATACATGTATTTAGTAAAGTCATGAGAGTTTATGTACATCCAAAACTAATATTCTCCACCTTTGTAACCATCGACTCTCACAATGACCTATTTTTTTTTCTGGATAATAAATTTTTATATGGAGAACTGCATTACTTTAAAGAAACTTAGTATTATGTGTAAAGATAGAAAACCACCAAAAAAGCACATATGTCACCGATTTAAGTATATTTTTGTCTTTCAGGGAAACTTTAATTCATTTTAAATTTCTTTAACTAAAAGTGGTTTAGTATTCTTTCCTTCAGCATATGCTTTTTTGAGTTAGTAAAGTGAAAGCATAAGAGAAAGAGCTTGATATGGTTAAGCATTTTGAAAGTAATAGCATTGATCATTTTAGCAATTAATAACCTACATTTCAACTTATATTATCATATTGCCTTCCAGACACAACTCAATCTCTAGAGACTTGGAATGTAAAGGACACTGAGGAATTAAACTATAGTATAAAACAAAAAAATATTTCAAGAGTACATTTAAAATGTGTTTGAGGGGCTTGATAACTGATCAATACTGTTAATTCCCCATATTTGGAATTCCCCCATACACACACATATGCCTACACATTTTTGATAAGTCTTTACGATGATTATTGCACAATAGAAATTGTAAGAAACAAAACAGTAATATCAGCGAGAGAGAATTTCACAGAAAATACTGATTACATTTGATATGGTTTGAAAACTGGCTTTGAGTGAGTATCTGCTTAGAGAAATGCTTGGAGAAAGAATGTCCTTGGGAACAATCATAAACAGAAAACTCTATAGACTGGATTTACAAAGAAATAAATATATACATAGTCTATAAAGGCAATGTCTTGAGAGCTATGCTGGCAATTTTCCAGGAGCCCTGGGAACATGCCTAATTTCCATCTAAATTTGCACACATCTTTATTGCAATCTCATACCCTGTGAAGATTTACTCACTCTCATGTCCTTTGGCACAAGGGGAGAAATGAGATGTTTCTCTCTTTCTCTCTCTCCCTCAGAACAGTCAAATCAGTGATGTCCTTGTAGACCATCAGGAGTCTAAATTGCATTCCTTAAGACCTCTCCTCGGCATCACTGATATTTAAAAAATGGAAAAAATTCAGTCACTGCACAACTGGGAATGACAACAAATAATCTCCATCCTGGGAATTGAACTGTACAAATGAAATACTGAATGAGACTACATCCATTGTAATCTCTCTGTAACTCATCCCACCTGTGCATGAAAAACCCATATCATCAAATAATTTTGTTATGAGGTTGCTAAAGTTGACATTCCTTCAAAAGGATCACTTCTTCCATGTCCATTTGAAAGTGCATTCCATTCAGTTATTCCTATCCTCTCTTCTTCTGTTTTCTTCCTCTCAGAGTCAAATGCCCAATTCTAGAAAAAACCTCCTGGACTAATCACCATTGTGTCACAGCCCTCTGTTCTCATATTTACTGCTAAGTTTTTGAGAAAAACTTCAGGGTTTCTTTCTCTATTTCTTTGACCCCTCCCACCCTCTTGTAATCTGTTCCTGTCCCATAAAGGATGGAAACTACTACTTAAATGTCACCAAAAGCTTATGAGTCATCATTCCAAGGGTGTCCTTCAACTCTTATCAACAATGATGATGGTGAAGAGCATGATGATGCTGATCACAATGACACTGATGGCTGACCTCACTGAATAGGAACTGAATGCCTGCCACCGCACTCAGTATTTCCCATGTTAGCAAATTCATTCCCACAATAACCTTTCCTTTAACAACATTTTTTTAAGCAGCATCTTGAAAAAAATTCGAGAATTTTTTTCTTCGAGAAATGGACTGATTTTCCCCAGGGTTGCCCCGTGAGTAAGTACTTGACTGCTTTGCATCATTTTGTATAGTTTCCATTTTCATGAATAATTTATACTTTCTTTCTTGTTGCCCCCTTACCCTGTCCTGCCTGGCTGTCCTCCTGGCTCATTCTCCCTCTGTTAATTCCCTTCTTCCATGCATCCTTCTCATGTAGGCTCATCCACCCCTCGATATGATCATTTCATACATATCAGTCATCTCCTACTCAAGATGACTTCCAGGTTTTGGATTCTGGTCTAGACTTTCCTCCTATTTGAGGGCATATGTGGCAATGGTGCCCTTTTTCTTTACCCTTCCTCTCCATAAATCTTTTTCCCTCTTTCACCGTTCCCAGCCAGTCAATCTTGGAAACACACAGTTTCTGTATAAACACAGTTTACATTATGTCTTATATCCTTCTACCTCCCATTTCATTTCAGTTGTCCAACTGAAGAATCGCAGTTCCTACATGATAAGAGAAAAAAATTAAAACCAAGAACTTAGAATCAGAAAGTCCTAAATATGAACAATGGCTTGGGAACTTACTGTGTGTTCTTGAACAAATTATTTTACCTTTGTATATCTTGGTTTTTCCCTTGGTAAAATGCAAATAATACAGTGTTGTTGTGTGGATTAAATGAAATCATAGATGGAGCTCAATAATATAATGATTCCCCAAAAAAGCCTTTATTATATTATTAACCTCAATTCTTGACCCCAGATTCTTCCCCAACCCACTTGTCATAAAGCAATTCAAAAAATTTTCATGATTTCTTTTCATGACTAATTTCCCTTAAGCTTTCATGATTTTATCCCGGCCTTCTTCTCTAGGTTTACTTTCCATTATAGTGTCTCTCATTTCTCCATCCCACCAGCAATGCTTAATCCCTATGGCTCATTTGACGTGACTTCTCTTATCCCTCCCAGCCTTTTCTTAAATATTTCTCTCCCCTCGATAGTTCTTTCAATATACTTTGAATTTAATATTTACAAATCAAAATTCAATCCTTCCTTTAGGATAAAGATAAAATTTCAGACAATCAAAATTATTGTTTCCTGGAATCACCCGGCTAAGATGAATGTGTCCTCTGTGTCCACATACCAGCGTAAGCTCTATTTATCAAAATGGGCCCTTTATTGGTATTACTTATTTAAGTGTCCATCTCACCACAGCCAAGAGGACACAGGCCCTGCTGGTCCTGTTTCGGTTCTCTCATTTTCCCTATCCAGTGCTCTGCACAGAGTAAGCACTTGATAAATATTAGATATGTTTAAATAACTCAAATCCTTTTCGACTTAATATCCTCTACAAGAAATAACAGGGAGAAATTTTCATTTTCTTAATATCAGAGTCTCCTCCAGGAAGATCTTGGTCTTTCTGGAAGGTCTACTTTGCTGTGCTTATTGGGATGAGGCATCCATACAAGGAGTATGATACCCATAAGGGGACATATTTGGAAAAACAAACAGATGGTCTAAAAAGTGCTTTCTAAAGATAGTTGGTTCAGCTAATTGCAGCCTTTGTCAGTGAGGCATATGAACTTGAAAAGGGAGCTGAATTTCTTAGGACAAGAGAGTAGATTTGAAGGAAAGATGGTTTGATGTTGAGGGAAGACAAGGAACCCATGTCTCTGGGAAGAACAAAGATGTCAAATGGGCATTTTCTTCACATGTTGCCTGGTGCAGTCAGATATAAGCTACCTTTCTAACATGCCCCCTACCCACCCACCATGAAATTGTCAGTTAAATTCCACATTGCCTTCAAAGCACTGTAAAGTTCAAACTGGTTCAGGAAGGATGTGTTAAACTGAGGCCTTCTTCAAAACGGACACAAGATAAGAACTTGAATGGATCAACCATTTGGGGATGATATTTATATAATATGCTATAAATATACTGTGTTTCCAGGAGATGGGGATACAATAATTTAGTGTGATGACCATCACCTGGTCTCTTTTTTTTTTACTTTATGCCCCAAATCCTATGTATGCCTGAGTAAGTATCATCATCACTCAACCAAACATTTATGGAGAGCCAACAGAAGATAGTATTCTATTCAGTAGAAAAGAAAAAAAGAAAAACCTACTGTTTTTATCAATATCTCCCACTGACAATATCCCAGGTACTGTTCTAAAAGTTTATTATCTCATGTAATCCTACCTATAGCTCAATATTACTAGTATTCCCATTTTACAGGCTTAGAGGCTTAGAGCAGTTGAGTAATTTGCAAATAATCCCACAGCTAGTAAGAAACAGGGTCAGAGGTTAAGTCTTTTTCATCTACTTTAATGCAGATGTTTTCAACCACAGTATTTCCAGCTATTAAAGAGTCCCAAAGGTGTATAACATATAAACCCTACAATGAAAATGGTTACAATTTATTTAGGCAGATTAAATAAATACTCCTTGACTGATAACCCAGAATGTTTGGATTTGAGTTCCTAATTTCAATTTTCAGAAATAAAAAATAGATATTTGAGACTTAAAAATTCAAATTGTCTCAAAGTCCACATGTAGCATTTTCAACCAAGCCTGGTGGGCCTGGCCATCTTTAGACAAGGAACACCAGATTGACCACTGTGCTGAACAGCACTAAATAAACAAAACAGATTGGTTGCTTTGGTGAACCAGGTAAAGATAATCTGAACAGGTATCCATAAATATTACTAAAAAACATTCTTTGAATCTTTAAAAATTGTCTACTTTATTTTCTTGGCCTTCTAGTAGCCTTTTAATTAACATCTTACTTGATTTAGAATACTTTTTCCCCAATGCCTACAAGCAAATACACTATATAGTCTAATATAATTTTTAATTTCCTCTGCTGTTCTGGGTTAAATGGCTATTATATTTTCACAATTTCATTTTGAGGTAGTCCTAAACTGTAAGCCAGTAAATTGTTGTGCTTCTGCATTATGAATTTCCTAAGACAAACATCATAATTGTGTTCCTTTTCCTACTAAAAAAAAATCACAGTTTATCTTGAGAATCATTTTGATGAGAGAAAATCCCTAGGAATTATGCAGAAATGAAGTTAAAGTTAATGTTATTCAAGCAAAGAAAAATCAGAAATTTTGATTGGGAATTAACATAAGAATTGCTCTCTCAACAGAGACTTGTAAATTATATAAATAAATAAATATTAATTTGAATTAGGCTCAGAGTTCCAGGAGAACACATAGCAAGAAGTTCAAAGTTAATGTAGACATTAAATACTGCTTCAGGCATAAAACAAAGGCCAAATGATCTGAGATAAAGGAATGCCAGTCATATATTGAATTTAAAAACAAATAATGTCCTCTTATTCAATCTGTACCAACTCTAATTACATAATAGGATTTAAATTTATGTGACAAACATAAGTGAGTTCACATTTTTTTACCTTGTCACTTTATCCCATAAGTTAATATGGGCTGAAGGAAAGAAAGTTACCAGAATGCACTATTGGAGAATGCAGTCCTTTACATGAGAAATCTTTGTGGTTTATACAGGTTCTCGGTATGTTGGTATGGTATATAATTACATGATTAGGTAGGTTTGTTCTTAATCCTCTTCTATGTGTCCAGTAGACTAAAATGTCTCTTTTGGAGGTTAAGATACAAATTACCTAATTAAGACTTACACTCTGTATAATAAAAATCATTATTTTTATTTATGCAGTACATAGATGGTTATCCTGCATATTCCATTGTTTTGTTTTGTTTTTTATAGAAGGAACAATAAAGTAACATTTTGAGAGCTATTCTATCAAATTTTGCTTTTTATTTTAAATTTTAATCTAGTTTACTTGAAAATATATACTTTTATGTAGGAGACATGCACCTTAAATATATATTACATAGAAGACCATTTCAAGAACATTTGTATGAATGCTAAGTATGTAAGGAGAATGTTTATGGGTATGAAGAATGAAGAAAAAATGATTTGCTTTATGTTGCCATGAAAATTTCTTTCCTCCTTCATTTGAAAGAGAGAACTAAACACTTTAGAAAGGTGAAGTTTTTATTGTAATATGCTTCTGAAAAACATTCTAGCTTTTCATCCCAGTCTCTCATCCTACTCTTCTCATCATACCTTCTCCATCTATTTCCTCTTCCATAACACATAACCTTCAATTTAAACTTTGAGCCAAGCATTCAGCTATTGTCTTTTTGCTTGGTGAGATACTTCGTGTCCACAATTCTGTCAAAAATGAATCTATTTAACAGAAGTCATTATTCCATTCAGTTATTAATAGCACAAATAAATGCACATCTGCTATATATCAAATTCTGTTCTAGGTTCTAGAGAGACAACGGTGCATATAAGATAGAAAGATCCTTGTCCTCACCCATCTTGATTTCTTATTATGAATTATTTCCTTTGCATTGGCCACATAAGCAAGCCAAACCCACATCTGCATTCCTGGGTCTCAGGCCAGTCCTAACTGTGTCAACATAAAGTAAATTTTAAGCTTTTCAAGGTCATTTGAAGGGCCTCTATTTATTTTGAAAATACATGAAAAAGATATAAGAAAACATGTCCTTCTTTGGGTGGCTTAAGGACAGTAAAGTACTGGTGTGGAAGTGGAATGAAGGGCGGAAAAGCTCAGGGACCTTCTGACTGTGGGAGCCTGCTGCCCCATTACTGAAGCCTCACAGCTGGAGAACAAGGGGGCCGGGCCCAATATCTAGAGAAAGTGATGCCAATAACCACAAGGGAGACTTCTCCAGGAACAAGGTATAAGACTGGATTGGTGGTTCTAGCTCTATGAGTGAGCCTCACGGATTCTGGGGGAGGATTGATTCTGGTAGAAGACAGAAAGAGAACTGAGAGCTCGTCATGGGCCAGCCCCAATAGTAGGGAATTTTGCCCTGGGAAACAATGACTAAGGATATATGGTGTGAGGATATATGAAGTCAGGCAAGGAATGCTCTGGAATCCCATCATGTAGCACCGCTGTAGGCTTTGTAGAGGTCCTGACAAATGGGGCCTAACTAAATGGCAGGTAGAAGCCTCGGACTTTTCTCTCAGCAAAACTTTGGGAAGCAGAACACCGAATGCACACCACTTTTCTATCAGCCAAGCCCCTGGAGTTCTCGAACAATTCAGAAAGTAGGAGGAGGCCTCTCCCTATAGTAGACTTCCTGTTAATAAGCATGTGTGGGGGTGGAGTGATGTACTGAAATAAGGAAATTATTACCAGACTTGTACTTTGGGATATTGAAGAAGTACATTCAGGTTGCATTAAGTTAATATCTAATTAGTATTTGTCATTTGCTTGACTTCTTTATATTTATCCTTTATACTGAGGAGGGGGAAAGTTTGAAAAGTTTGAACAACAACAAAAAGATGCTTAAAATCTGAATTGAAAGGGGACATCCAATTTTTGTAACAATTCTTCCTGACCCTATAAATATAAACCAAGACAGAAAAAGTTGAAAAAAAAAAATGTGCTGCTTCCTGGCTCTACTCAACTTTCTGCTGCATTTTACAACTACTCCCCACTGTGCTATCCTCAGAGGAGATAAAGGAAAGCTGTTTATTACCAGACTTTTCCCAACCTCCACCTTCTTATTCCCTTGGGTCCACATACTTGAAGACTGCAATTGTGTCCTAACTGAAATAAATCTTATATGGATATGGAATACTTAAGTTCAATAAGGAAGCTAAAACACAACCACACCACTTTTTGATAGAATGGACAAAATAAATTTTGCGTCTGAGGACTTCTAAATGGCAAATGAATAAGAGCATCTATGACAACAAACTCTTTAACCTTGCTTTCAAGGCCC
>ML108046.1:60698-73999 GCA_003697995.1 Taxidea taxus jeffersonii
TCGCCATGGATACACATTCCAAATTTGGGGAATCACCAGTGTAGGGCAAAGAATATACTACTCTAGGTAGTAGCTACGGACTCTGGAATCAACTCTGTCTACTTCATCGGAGACCACATACAAGCACTATGACTTCCATGGGCCTCAAATTTCTCAATAAAATTGAGGATTTGGATTTTGTGGGCTAGGCTAGGCTAGGCTATGACAACAACCCCTCCCCCCCAGCTCACTGGCTATATTGGTATTTGTTGGTTATATTTGTAGTTGTTGTTCAAACACACATTCATTTTTCCTTTCCTCTTTTAGTTCTGTGCAAGTGCACAGGGGTCACTTTCCTACCACTGTCTGGAATACCACTGGTTATAGTGACAAAGGGAAATCATGCACAGCCTCTTAAAGTTTTTGTCCAGGAATAACATTTGTTATTCTGCTCACATTTCATTGGTGAAAGCATATCATGTGGCCACACTGAGTCAAAGTCCATAGGGAATCTGACCATCTCCTATGGTCAGAGAAGGTGGAAGTACCAAAATATTTGTGACTAGTCATAGCTAGCAGTGCCCATCCACTTAATGTTCTCTATGGTCCTTGGTATTGATTAAATTCTGTAGTGACAAAAAAAGGCTTATTTTGCATTTAATGTATGAGATTTCTGAAATTAGTCAGATTACGTAGTTTGGAGGTTTCTTAAAACATAAAATTGAGGGTTAAGCCTCTGCCATCAGCTCAGGTCATGATCTCAGGGTCCTGGGATCGAGCCCCGAAGCAGGCTCTCTGCTCAGTAGGGAGCCTGCTTCCCCCTTTCTCTCTCCCTGCCTCTCTCCCTGCTTGTAATCTCTCTGTCAAATAAATAAATAAAATCTTTTTTAAAAAATTAAAATAAGGGGCACCTGGGTGGCTCAGTGGGTTAAAGCCTCTGCCTTCAGCTCAGGTCATGATCTCAGGGTCCTGGGATCGAGTCCCGCATCGGGCTCTCTGCTCAGCAGGGAGCCTGCTTCCCCTCTCTCTCTGCCTGCCTCTCTGCCTGCTTGTGATCTCTGTCTGTCAAATAAATAAATAAAAATCTTTAAAAAAAAAAATTAAAATAAAACATGAAGTTGATATTATAGTAATGGACCACATATTATTCTTCAAAGGTCCACTATTAATCACAGTAAAATTATCAGGAGATTACAATCTGATGGAAACTATCCAACCAGAATTTTAATGATTAAAAGTGAAAAAAAAGGATTTTTTGTTTTGGTTTTGGAATGCTATTTAGATAACACAAAAACACATGACCCAAATCAATTTGATGTTAGTAGGAGTTGTGCAGAATAAAAGAAAATGAATGTGTTTAAAAACTGGTAAATGTTAGGAAAGTTTTATAATCATTAAATAGCTAAGGCCTGAGGTTAGCGGAAAAACATGGTATGATCTCCATTAACGTGCCCTCGTTCTAAATGTACAGGCTCACATGTCAGCTATGGGTTTGCCATGCCTGGTTAGATTTGTCTTCTTCAGTTACCACTCAGTTACTAACATAACCAGGCTCAGTGTCTCCTCCCCAGCATGGCTTGGCCGTCACATGTAAAAGTGATCTGGTTTGTTTAAACAGAATATTTTCTTACTGTTCTCTTTGCTATTATATATCATAGCAGAAGGCTTTGAGTTAATAAACCACTGCCCACATGTCAAAATAGGTCATAGAACCTTCAAGGGAACATCAAATCAAAAGATCGATAGTATCACCATAGCTTGTGCCATATACTTCGGAATGTGACCACTCTGCCTTTTGGTCCATTGCCAATATATTCAGTCTTCTGTGAGTCTCATATTCTTTGAGTATTGGTCTTCTCTCTCCAACTTGATTAAAAACTTCTTGAGCACAGAAACCAAGCTGTGCACTTCTTTTTGGGTCAACCACAATACCTAAAACAGCGTTGAACACATAGTTAAGGTCCCCAAAGCTTTTTTTTTTTTTTTTTCCTTTTCCTGGTGACACCTATTTAAAACACAGGGAGGACAGAGGATTTTTATGTCTTCATTCGTAAAAATATGTTTGAGCAGCAACCACATAGCCTGGACTGTATAAAGTTTGGGTAAGCAGCAGAAAACAAGCTACAAACCCTAGAGCAACAGTTCCAGTCAGGGTCCGTTTTGTTTCCTATGAGATGTCTAGCCATGTCTGGACATAGTTTTGGTTGTCACAGTTGAAGTGAGGGTGCTGCTGGCATCTAGTGTGCAGAGGGCAAAGTGTGTTGCTAAATGGCTCCCAAGGCACAGGGCAAGCCCTGCAACCAACAGTTCCCCAGCCCAGGATGGCAATTGTGCCCATGTCGGGGGACGTCTGGCCGCAGTAGGCTAATGTGGCAGTCAAGAGTGGAAGACAACTTTAATACAAGCTTACTAATAATGGTACTGCCTTTCCCCCCAAAGTTCTTAGTAGCGGCAGTTTTAATATTTGTATCTCATTAAATAATGAGACCCTGATAAGGTCAACTTCAGAAGCAGACACATGACAAAAACTGTATAGAGGAGTCAGTAAGAAGAATTTTGTTATTGAGAAGACTTTTGTGGATGGAGATGTAAACAGTTGTTTCCAGTATTTCTATAGAGTAGAATTAGCATCTTCCTCATTAATAGGGGGGAAAAAAAAGATAATAGTACATGAGGTAAAGTTTAGAAAAGCTGTATTTATACTATAGTTGTATTTCTGAATCCCTGATAACTACTGTGGCTACACCACAGCTTCCAATGTAGTTAATGGTCCAAGACTCAAATTCTCTTTGCTTAAGGGTTTTGAGAAGAAAAATAAGTTCCTATGTAATAGTGAATACATAAGACAATGATAACATTTCAAATGGTAAGCAATATCCAGTTCGCGTACAGGGATTTTTTTTTTATCCAGATAAAGAAGAATCATAATAAAGCAGAATCATTGGAATTCCACAGCCTCACCTTCTTGCCAGTACTCCAAAGATCAGTTTCAAAATCATGGGCTCGGTAGTTTGATGCAAACTCACATTTGTTTGACAGTAGAATCTCCACTAGGAGAGGGCTAGCCCAGAGTTAAGGAATGTCCTGTACGTGACCTATTTGTATCTAACCTGTGGGGCAAATGCCAAAAGCTAATGCCCCATTTATATCCATTACCACAAAACTTCAATAAAATGTTAACTCTTCCCCATCAGAGTTCCAAAGAATTATAACAATAAAAAGTTTCAAGGATATCCATCATACCTTCTTTCCCATGTGAGAGCTGCTAGGAAACCTATTTTTCTTTGCATGTTGGTGTCTGCTTCTTCTCTCTCTCTATCTCTCTCCTCTCACCTCTCATTTTTCAAGTCTCTTGGAGAATATAGTAGATGGCACAATCTGTTCTTTGTATCTCTTTTTCTTTTCTACCCCACCTAGAGTAGAATTAGAAAAGTCTTGATCTCTTTGTCTTTATAGTTGTTGATCTGTTATTGCATTTTACCTTTTTTTTTTGTTCTGTAGCTATATGTCTCTTTCATTCAATCGACCATTCTAAAGAACTAAACAGATACCTTCCTTGTTTTAGTAACTGAATTGCTTTTCATTTTAAAAGTTCATGCATTTATTTACACAATTCTTTAATATATAATTATTGAATACCTAATTATATTCCTGGTTCATGTTAGGAACTGAGAATATGATAATTAAAATATATATTTATTCTTCTTTTTTTATTGCTTCTACCCTCATGTGACTATAATCTTTGGAGAAGATAGACAAATAACAGGGCAATGATAGCACAGTGTGATAAGCTCTTTGATAGCATATGTAGATTTCTATGAGAGAAAACCAAAAGAAGCAACTAAACTGGTCCTAAATAAGCTAAGTCTTGAGGAAAATCTGCTGGAGTTTTTGACATCTATGCTAAAATGTGAGAGATTAGGCAAAATTACATTACTGGCAATGGAAGAGTGGTCATTCCAAATGGTGGGAACAGTATACAGTGACATGATCAGGTGTATATTTTCAAAATATCATTCTCTATTCCATTCAGTACTAAAGTAGGGACAGGATTGGAGGTGGGAGACCAGCCAGGAGCCTGTTGTTATTGTCCCTTTAAGAGTAATATTGGCTTTCAGGGGATGCCTGGGTGGTTCAGTTGGTTAAATGGCTGCCTTCGGCTCAGGTCATAATCCCAGCATCGTGGGATTGAGTCCCACATCGGGCTCCTTGCTCAGCAGGAAGCCTGCTTCCTCCTCTCTCTGTCTGCCTGTGCTCACTCTTTCTGACAAATAAATAAATAAATCTTTTTTTAAAAAAAAAAGAGTAATATTGGCTTTCAAGAGAAGAGAGATAGAAGAAATTGAAAGAGATAAATATAATTATTATTAGTTGAGGATAAGGATGAGAGAGGTGAGGCATATGTCAAGGTCTCAGACTTGGTCAATTAGTAGATGCTGGTACCTTTCCTTGAGCTGGAGAACCAGCAAAAGGAGCAGGAGTGCAGAAGCTAAAAAGGAGACAGAATAAATTGAGTTTAATTGTAGCCACATTCCACATTCCATTTGAGTTACCTAGGGGGTATCCTCATGGGGGGGAATCAGGGTGCACTTGGCTGTTTGAGTCTGAAGCACAAGAGCAAAGCAAGCATGGTAAATAAACTTTGGAGATAAGATTTTTTCCTTAATGGAATGAATATACTGTGCATATAATAAGACCATCATTTCCAATATAGATAGAGAAGTAGAGGATCTCTAGTCCAGTTCTTGATAACTATCATCAAAAGCTTTGGCCATTTTCGCTTATCATCATATACCTGCTTTCCTTATTGGTGTCTTTGTCAAAACACTGGATCAAAATAATTTTATTGATCTTTTATATTTGTATAGACTTTCACAGTTTACTAAAGTTCTTTCCCATACAGCTCTGGACAAAGTCTCAAGTCTGAGAGCTGGCATTGGTTAAACAGCCTAGGGCCAGGAAATCAGGATGGAACCACAGAGCAGGAGTTCTAATGATGTTGCTGCAACTATTTATTCTGGGGTCACAGCCAGTGTTCAGAACCAGAAGTCACAGAGTTAACCAAGCCAAGGCCCAAGTTCCAAGCCAAGAGTCAGAGCCAAGGCTATGGGCAAAGCCAAGAAGCAGTCATAGGATTAGCACATCGGAACAAGCCCCAGAACTGCTGTTGAACCCATGGTCCTCCCTCAGGCCCTGTGTCCTTTGGAGGCATTCTCTTGCCACAGACTGGCACTCTCAGAGGAATTCCATGGATGAAGTGGGAATGGGACAACTGAGGATTTCCCCAGCTTTTATAGGAACTTCACCTTGGAGAACACAACCAGAATCCCATCAAAACCATCTTAACTACCTTTTGCACATTCTCTTAAGACAGGTAAGGTTATTCAAAACAAAACAAAAACTTTAAGTATTATTTATGAATTTAATAAAATTCCCAGATGCAAAAAAAAAAAAACCCCACATTATTTTACATTAAATTAAAATCAACAGGAGAAAATAATCTAAGTTTGGTTGGATTTCTTTTAGAGAATCTTAGAAAAAGAAAATCCCAAACTTCAGTTTCAATAATTCCCCATGACATCTTATGCTAGGTCTTCCTTTACTTGCCCTCTTCTGAAGAAATTCAGTCACAATCCCTAGATTATTTCCTTTATGTTTCTCTCAACTTTGATGTAGCCAAAAGACCGTATGATACACCCAGATAAGAAATCTAAACTTTTACTAAACCAACATTCTCAGTAATAAACTCAACAAAATAGATGTCTTTTTAAACATAATTTTAAATAGATAATGCAGTCAGATGGGTCAATGATTTGAAAAGTAAATTTTAAAAGTATACAGTGAAACTTCCATTGTCGGTTTGCCTCCTCTGTTTAGTTGCACACCACTGTCCCCAAAGGTAATCATTGTCTTTAATTTCTGGTTATTTCCTTAGAGCTTTGTTATGTACACATAAACACAAATAGGCACATGTTCTCATTTCTCCCCCTTATAAGCAAAACACAGCACACTAAGCACATTGCTGTGAACTCTGCTATTTTTCCATGTAAATTCAGAAGTTTCTCATTTCTTTTTAGAGTTGCATAGTATTCTATTGTATAGCTGTACCATAATTAATTTAATTAATTTAGTTCAGTTATTTAGCCTAGACAATTAGCATAGACACTTGTTTCCAGTCTTTTACTATTACAAGTAATACAGCAATGAATAATTTGCTGCCTACATCATTTTGCATATATGCAAATACATATATAGAAAATATTACCAGAAGTGAAATTGATGAATTTTAATAGATATAGCTAAATAGCATTCTATTGCATCGTAATTTTCACTTTTCTGAAGCCTCACCAACAAACTTTCAGACTTTTGCCAATCTGTAAGTGAAACACTGTGGTCTTGATATGGTTTAGTTTTTCTTTTACTGTGGGCGTTATTGAGCTTCTTTTCATATATATAAGAGCCAAAGGTATGTTTCATTTTCACAACTTTTGCCCACATATAAGTTGTTGGTATTTTTTAATCATTGATTTCTAGAATGTTTTTAATTAAGGTATAACTGACATATAACATTATATTAGGTGCAGGTGTACAACATAATTCAGTGAATATATCTATTGGGAAACGATCACCACAATAAGTTCAGTTAACACTCAGGACTACATATAGCTACATTTTTTTTTTTCTTGTGAGGAGAACTTTAAAGATCTAGAATATGTTTGTGGCATTTGCCTTTTCCCCACAGTGTGAGTACTTTTCCCAGAGTTTCATCTTTCGACATTTTTATATTGTTTTTGGCCATGCACAAATTTTAAAATTTTTTGTGTCAAATATATCAACTTGTTTTTGGCTTTTAAAATAAAATTGGAGGGGCGCCTGGGTGGCTCAGTGGGTTAATGCCTCTGCTTTCGGCTCAGGTCATGATCCCAGGGTCCTGGGATCAAGCCCCACATCCGGCTCTCTGCTCCTCAGAGAGCCCACTTCCTCCTCTCTCTCCCTGCCTGCCTCTCTTGCCTACTTGTAATCTCTGTCAAATAAATAAATTTTAAAATAAAATTGGAATAAAAGTATACCTTAACATGATAAGAATATATCTATTTCTTCTCCCAATCTAGCATCATACTTCTGTTTTCTAGTGAATACACTAGATATGGGCACAAAACAAGAATGCCCAATCAATACCACTATGAACAACATTGTATGAAATGTACTGACCAACAAAATAAAAAAGAGAATAATGAAAGTGAAAGTTAAAGACATACCTGGACATAACCAAAAAATAATTTTTAAGACTCATATGAAGAAATCTTGTAAATGCTACTGAATGACAAAGAAAAGAAGACTTGAGCTAATGGAAAGAGATACCATGCCCTTGGACTGAAGATCCAACTTCATAAAAACACCAATTTGCCTTAAGTTAACTCATATATTTTTATGTATAACCCTCCTCAAAATAACAACTGGGTGTTTTTGTGCTTATCTTTGTTTATTTGGTTGGTTGGTTCTATCTTGCTTTTTCCTGTTTTAAGAAATAGACAAGATAACTATAATATTCATATGGAAAAATAAATACATTAGAATATCCAGGAAACCTTCGATACAGAAGATCAGTAAAGATAAATTAGCTCTACAATATATCAAAATATATTCTAAATCCTCGATGATGAAAAGAGTATATTAGTATCACATGAATACTAACAGAGTAGTAAAATGGTGTAGTAAACTGAAAATAAATCTAATATATGCAGAAATGTGGATTCTGATAGAAAGGGCATCTCAAATCAGTAGATAAAGGTGAATTATTCCACAAAGGCTGCTGGGACTCACGGAGGATCATCTAAAACAACACACTGGACCTATACTTCATATACTACAAGCACCAAGTAATTTCAAAAATATTCTTCAAAAGAAGAAAATGGAGGAGGAAAAGAGGAAGGAAGGAAAGAAGGGAGAGAGAGAGGGAGGATTAAAGCACTAAAAGCACATCCTAGGTGAGTTCTTTAACAACCTTGAAATGGAAAAGACTTCTATCTATGAAACAAACATACATTTCCTAAATTTTCTAAAGTTTTTTTTCTAAAAATGTTTCCTAAAGTTTTTTGGGTTTTTTTTCCCCTAAAGTTTCTGTACAATGCAAAAACCTTAGGGAGACTTTTTTTCTTACATAATGTCAACTGATGTCAAAACCTAGGCAGACATTTTTTTTTAAGATTTTATTTATTTATTTGACAGACAGAGATCACTGGTAGGCAGAGAGGCAGGCAGAGAGAGGGTGGGGAGGAAGCAGGCTCCCTGCTGAGCAGAGAGCCCGATGCGGGGATGCGGGCTTGATCCCAGGACCCTGAGATCATGACCTGAGCTGAAGGCAGAGGCTTTACCCCACTGAGCCACCCAGGCGCCCCAAGGCAGACATTTTTGAGAAAACAATGAATAATCCCTTTTTTTTTCAAGCAGAAAGATATATGCTGGACTATTAAAGGACTATAAGCACAGGGAATAAGACTTTAAGGTTGAAATGCAGAAAAAAATTTCTAAGTGATCTTTCAAGTTAAGTACGTTAAGCCCTTGTGTATATATATATATGTATATATACATATATATATATATACACATATATTTTTAGAAATAAACTCTTATTTTTTTGAAACAGACTTTTAATTATAAAGATTACTTATTTAACAGAGAGAGAGAGATCACAAGTAGGCAGAGAGGCAGGCAGAGAGATATGGGGTAGCAGGCTTCCTGCTGAGCAGAGAGCCCGATGTGGGACTCAATCCCAGGACCCAGAGATCATGACCTGAGCTGAGGGCAGAGGCTTAACCCACTGAGCCACCCAGGCGCCCCAAGCCCTTGTATATTTAAGAACATGGACAATAGTGGTTTAGAGTCAGAATATGCAGTCTTAAGTTTCTATTCTTTTTCTTACCAACCATATGACCTTGGAAAAATTACTTAATCTTTCTGAAATTTAATTTTTAATTAAAAATGGCATTAATAAAGTAATTCCATTAAATTCATCAAGTTACTGCTTGGATCAACTAATCTTATCTGAAAATACTCCATAATCTGTAAAAATGATATAAATGTTCATTGTTACTTAATATGTTATATATTTAAGCACCGCAGATGTATATCTATTTTAATATAAGAAATTCTGAGTAATCAAGCATATGGAGATACTCTATACAGCATCCTAGCAGTTTTGGAATTTATAGGGTACAAGTTAGAACAAGTTTATTACTGTCTATGAAACTCCATTTTATTGATTTGAGCTTTACTATTTAAAACTAAACTGGAAGAATATGTAGAAAAATCATTATTCCAAATGGCATACTGTCTTCTGCCAGAGGTCAATGGATAGAAGCAATAGCAGGTGTCATGAGGAATTGTGGCAGAAGCAAATGCTTGATGCCCATCACTGAAGCCAGTCACATACCAGGCACATAGCAGAGTCTTGACAAGGACACCTGAGCTCCAGAAGAAGCAAAGAAGGCAGCATCTCATCTCATTCTGAACTACCACCCTTGTACCAAGCCTTCCTATCAACTGCATTCAAAGGGTCACGCTAATGGCAAAACAGAAAATGATGGCTTCTTCTTCTATCTGGGTTTTTGTAACACAGAGGACAGAACTTTTAGATACAATGTGTGACTTGCATTTCTGACAAGAAAAAAAAAAAACATTTTTAAGTAAGGATGCTGAGAAGGGGGAGTGGCTTTGATTTTGCTTCAGAATCTTAATCCAACTGGCAGGCGGAGCCAATTTAATCCAAGAAGTCTTATGTACAAATACCTAGAAGGAGTCTTGCATTTTAGAAAAAAGCACAATTTGCTGAGAATGATTAGTGATGAAAACAATTAATGATGAAAGAGATATATAGGTTGCTAGAAATACTTATATACTATAAAGGACAGATAGTATATTCTGATCTCATTGTCTGTTCTCAAGAACAAAATAAATTAAAAATTAAATAAATAAATAAATAAAAACTTTCCCTTTCCCTCTCTCCTGTAAAGAAAGAAAATAGAAGAAGAAAATCTTTTGTGATCAAGAAAAAATATTTGGGAGGGGGCACCTGGGTGGCTCAGTGAGTTAAGCATCCAACTCTTGATTTCAGCTTAGGTTCATGATCTCAGGGTCCTGGGATCAAGCCTTGCTTGAGACCCTGCACTCGGTGAGGAGTCTGCTTAAGGTTCTCTCTCTCCCTCTGACCCTCCCCTTCCTCATGCTCTCTGTCTCTCTTCTGTGTGTGTGTGCGCACGTGTGTGTGTGTGTGTAAAATAAATAAATCTTATATTGTAGGAGAGGAGGAAGGAAGGGATGGAGGGAGGGAGGAAAACTTTTTGACCAAACTAGTCTGAATCCTGTCACTGTTTGTCAGCTTTCATATAACACAGATTGTGCCTTTCTTTTTGGTCTACATTACTAACTAGAAAAGTCTTCCATGTTTATTTGCCCAAAGATAGCTTTCATCAAGTGTATTAATTGAGTGGTCATTAGCAAAATTCTGTATGACATTAAGCTCCTCTGAATATACTCTACAGGTTGTTCATGCCTATGTTTCCACCTAGAATGATTAGATGGAGACTTGACCTGAGCATTCTGCCACTTGGTTCCACCTATTGCCAGTGGTATCCTGGAGTTGGCTTGCACCACTTGCTAGAGCTGATTATGTACATTTCTTCAGAGCCCTGAAACCAGAGACGTCATGGAAGTAGCTTGAATTAGCTATGACAGGAATATTTACACCATGAAATTAGCCAACTCTCCTCTACCTCAAGAAAGCCACTGTTAGTCATTTTCCAAGACACCAGACTATCTACTATGTTCTCTCCAGGAGACCACTATTCTCTGACCAGTGTGATGAAAGAGGGACCTTAACCACATTTAGGTAGAATGATTTGCATCCTACTCACAATACAAACTGAAAATGAGTGCCTACTCATACAGAAACACAGGAATCATGTTGAGCCAGGTATAATACCATTTGACGTCCCCCAGAAGAAGGACCTTGAGTGGTTAACTATATAATCACTTCACGGCACTATTAAGAACCTATTCTTGACAGGCATTCATATTTTTTGCTGACACAAATTGACCCCAGTCTTTTTTGTAGTGAGTGGTTTGGTTTTTTAAAACTCCTCCAGTGCACTAAAATCACCAGGATTTAATGGTAGCTTGCTTAGGCTGAAGTGGATCAACTAAGTGAGTATAGCCAGATATGAGAAAGTAGCATAGTGTGACTATTTTCCATGCCCCATTACTTTCAGCAAACCAAAAGGTTAAATTATAACTTTCAAGATGTGGAGTGTGGAGGGTGAGGAAAAAAAGGTGGTGGAAGAAAGACCAATTCATGATCAGCTCATGAATTACGAACCATCACTCTGGGACAACAATATAGGGTATAGGGGAAGTGTTGGTAGAGAGAAGATTCTTTTTTTTTTTTTTTTTTCATACCTTACCTCCTTTACCTGCTTCTGGCTTTCAGCAAATATGGTGTTGGGATGGCCCAAAACACTTTTCCCCCCAGATGCCAGACAATTTGAAATCTTTAAACAGTTGTCCCATAGCATTGTAATGAACTGAATTTTGGAGACCTGCAAATTTATATATTGAAGCCCTAATTCCTAATGTGACTACATTTGAAGATAAGGCCTTTAGGGAGATAATTAAGCTTCAAAGAAGTCACAAGAAGGAAGCCCCAATCTGATGGAACTGGGATCATAAGAAGAGGAAGAGACACCAGCAATTTCTTTCTCAGCACATGTGAGGATAGAGTGAGAAGCTGCTATCTATAAGCCAGGAAGAGAAATCTCATCAGCACCTTGCCAACAACTTGATCTTGGTCTCCCAGCCTCCAGAACCATGAGAAAATAAATTTCCATTGTTTCAGCCACCCAGTGTGTTGTAGGTTATTATGGTAGCCCTCTCAAACTAATATACTCTTTCTTTGCATGTTTAATGTAAATAGTTATCAGAGCATCCATAAGTGAATGCAGTTCCCTGTGAGCCTCAATCAAAAATGAAATTGGTATGGCATCTGGGTGTCTCAGTCGGTTAAGCCTCTGACTCTTGATTTCAACTCAGGTCATGATCTCAGGGTCATGAGATAAAGCACCATATCAGACTTCATGATCAGCAGGGAGTCTGCTTGAGATTCTCTCTCTCTCTCTCCCTCTGACTCTTCCACCTCTCTCTTTTCTCTAAAATAAATAAATATTTTGTTTATTTATTTATTTATTTATTTATTTATTTATTTTTATAGAATTGGTGGGACACCTGAGCGGCACAGTAGGTTAGGAATCCAATTCTTGGTTCCAGCTTGGGTCATGATCTCAGGGTCATGGAATACAGCCCCACACAGGGCACCACGCTGTGTGTGAAATCTGCTTAGGACTTTCTCTCCCTGTCCCTCTGCCCCCACCCCCAGTAACCATATTGTCTTTCTCTCTTAAAAAAAAAAAAAAAGTAATAATAATAATAAAAGGAACTGGAGAAGAAAATAATGTCAGTTTGTTTTCCCAAAACTTCAAGTCTATTTCAAATAAAAAATGAATATGAAAAAGTTACATATAATATTTCACTACCCTATGGTTTTCAGCTTCTAAAGCCTTCATTCCCCAAATTAGAAACATAAAGATTAGAGGGACATTTAGTTCCTGGTAGACAGTGACCCTAAAAGAGGCTGCTTATTCTGCTCATGAGGCATAATTCTTCACTTAAGTCACCCAGCAACACAGTTATTTAGGGGAAAACATGAACACTTCCTGACCACTAGGTTATCATGTGGTCTACCAATGTCAGAGTCATCCAAATGTATGGTGAGTCCCTATGATGCCCCCCTCAGACTCTACACTCTCGAAGACCCTCCGCTGGATTAGGCCTAGCACTGTGAAAGTAAAGAGAGCTTTACTGGCTCTGTATTCTTAGCCCTCCTATTTTTACCCTCCCCCTTTTCAAATCCTTCCTGTACCTTGGGAAGTGACCAGTGTGTGAATGGCATCAACAAATTACCTTTGCCCTCCAGCTTCAGGTTTACCAGAAGAGTTTATCTAAGGACTAGAGGAGAGTGAAGCTAAGGTATTTAGTCCTCTACCCCACCTTCCAGATCACTGAGGATGGACTGTGTTCCTTTATTGCAGACCACACCTCCAGCGGACAGCACTCTCCACTTACGTAGGCTTGCTGAGCTCTTTAACCTCTCTTTCTAGAAGCCCAGTTGTAAAGGCTCCCTCTTCTTCCTAGTGACAAGGTATTACATCAATCCTTGTTTGTTTCCCTAAATAGTGCCCACAGGTTTGTAAATAACCCCCTTATTAAGTCTC